>APFE031569340.1:51408-138172 GCA_000404065.3 Pinus taeda
TTTTGTCTTTTCTAACTTTTTTGTTTTTTCTTTTTCTATTTTTAATTCATTTTGCAACAACGCTTCAAATCTTTTCACTAGTATAATGATTAAAAAAATAAATTTTAATATATCACAAAAATAGAAGTTAAATATTTGTTTAATGTTTTATACTAGCAAATAGGTAAATATTTATAGCCAAAGTTTAACTAATACAAAGGCAACAATAAACGATTACTACATTCATTACCTTGGAGAAGGATTATTAATGTGTATTTATACACACGCATTGAAATGTGTTTTGGTGGAGTTACTTGATGTTTAAAAAATCGTGTAGCGAGAGAAACAATAGATTGACATAATGCTTGATTAAGAAGAGAATAAATGCAAGAATATGTATATCATAATTACTCCATAATTAGATTGATGTAATGATTTATTATGAAGAGAATAAATGTGTGTATATAGATAACAAAATTGTTTGTAATTTGAATCATGTCAACTTCAAAAAATTTTATTTTTTCCTATCTAATAATAACAATAATATAATTTTAAGGCCATGTTATCAATGCTATAACACCCTTAAAAAATTTCACTACATTCGAATTTTGGAGCTTATTATTAACGTCATATCTAATGTGTCGCTTTGATCATCAAATGTCATCTCGGGTTATTCTATGAGTTTCAAGTGTCCTTGTATGATCTCAAGTGTCGCCGCATTGATTAGAACATCTTTAGGTGCATTTCATGGTCATAACATCTTTGTTGTTGTAAAACGACACTTTTGGGTCGCAGTTACACACACTTCACTTGTGGTACTTGGGGAAAGTGTATTAAGTAGCGATTTGAGGTATATTTATCAGTGTTCAAGCTTGTTTAAATTTTCTCGATGAGACGGTATGAATCGCACATGGTTTTATGTTTAACTCATCTTGTTCACCCCTTTTCCTATATCCCAAACAAATAAATCTTAGGTTTTAAAGCAAACCCATTGAGGCCAAGAACGCATGAGCGTGCCCTGAAGCCTATCAGGGATCCTTAGTTGTTCAGAAGTGAACCATGCGCCCTCCAAGAGCACAAGGCACACTCCTTAATCCACATTTCCCCTTCCTTGTTCTGAACTGCGCCCTTCAAAAACCAAGCCTTCCTTTAAGTGCACTCCTCCGACATGAAGGAATGCACCTTCCTTGGGAGAACCCCTTCAACCCGAAGGAATGCACCCTCCTTGGGAGCCCTCCATCAACCCAAAGGAAAGCGCCCTTGTTTAGCACATGAGTGTGCCCCAAAGGCCTTAAGCTCCACCCTTAAACCTTCCACAATGTGTCATGTGCCCTCTTGACCCTTTGAGCACATGAGCACTTCAAAGGCACAAATCTTTATCCTTCAGCCTTCAAACTCGCTTCATGTGCCCTTTTTGGTCTCTTGGGTGCATGAGCACACTTCGAAGGCATGGAGCTTCATCCTTCAGCCTTTAGACTTTGTCCATGCACCCTTATTGGTTTCCTTTGAGCGCACTCCTTCGACCTGAAGGGATGTGCCCTCCTTGAGAGCACTCCTTCAACCCAAAGGGATACGCCCTCCATGAGAGCACTCCTTCGACTCGAAGGAATATCCCCTCCTTGAGAGCACTCCTTTGACCCAAAGGGATGCACCCTTATTGGTTTCTCTGAGTGCATGAGTGCACTTCAAACGCGTGAAGCCTCATCCTTTAGCCTTCAGGAGTGCGCCCTACATCCTCTTTCTCTCCCTTGAGTGCATAGTGCACTTGGGAAGCCCGAAGCCTTCCCCTTCGTCCTTCGTACTTACACCATGTGCCTTGCCTTCATCATATCCCTCTTTTGAGCGCATGAGTGCATATCGAAGCCATGAGGCATTTCCCCTTCAACCCTTCAACCTTTCAAAGGGCGCCCATGCTCCCAAAAGCCCCATTTTCCCCTCTTGAGCGCACTGAAATGGCCTGAACATAAAATATGAATAAAACATGGTAGACTAGGATATTTTTAGGATAATCGTTGCTTGTCATGAGTGATTGGAGATGTAGGTATTCCAGAAACATCATGGCAAGCACAAACGAGGAAGACTAGGTAAAGATAACAAACAAAGGAAGCTACTTGAAGAACCATGAACATACTTGAAACTTAATGATCAAAGCACCCCAAAGACTCCAAGATTGAATACCCTTTGGAGGATGAAAGTGCCATGATCAGAGGATAAATAAATAGCTAAGATAGAGTGGCAGTTGTATCACCGCTGGAGAAATTCCATGTTGTGAGTCACTATTAGTCTTAGTCATCAAAGATAGTGACATGTGAAGGCTCATCATATGATGATGTGGAGGTCATGATGTAGTCTTTTAATCATTGTAAAAGACAAATAAGTGGAATTACAAGAGTCATATGTGGAACATGAAGAGTCACATAGTCATATATGGACAAAGATTGTATATAAGTCCAAAGTCATTTAGAAGTTCAAGAATTGTTTAGAAGTCCAAAGGACACACTAGGAGTCCAAGAGTCGTCGGGGTAATCCAAGTGTCATGAGGACATGAAAGGTCATTCCTCTTGTTATAAAAGAAACCTATAACTAAAGCAAAAGGCTTTTTGGAGGCTTAAGCTTTGGAGAGCTAGTCTTGGCTTCTCTACTTGGCATAGGAGAGAAAACCATTATTTTGAGAAGCAAGACGTCACTTAGTATTCCATTATTGGAACTAGTGTTTCCCACTGTAATTGATATATTGGGATATTTCACCTTATAATTGAAGCTCTATGAGGCAACACATTTTCATGCATGCCTCGCAAATGTTTTAGGACTATTCTTGGGATGTGTACGGTATATGTTGTGTTCACATGTATTGGAGAAGTTGAACTATTTCAACGGCTTCTATACTTATCTTGTTGAATGTGTGTTGTATTTTCCTTAATATCGTTGTGTGAACTATTTCGCGTACAAATCTTTTCATGCTCTCATGTGCCTATTCTAAGATAGTACTATTACTTTCCTCTTAAAGACTCACTTTTTGTCTCCCCTCGTGAATGTTTCCTTCTGCATCCTGCAATTGGTGCTTCACAATGTCACCTTACTTACTTATTCGAGGTTTATGTATATAATCTCTTATGTTATCTATTTAAACCAAAATGAACCTTTGCGTTATGGTGGCTAGACCAATACTCTGGATGGGGCTTCTACTCCGAATGGTGTAAGGTCTAATTGGGACTTCACATCGGGGAGACCCCTAGTATGCTAGCGGTATCCAACACCATCAACAGGTCACGACCAAGGCAAACACTGAATTGATGTATAAGATCCCCTTTTTTATGGGTCAATGGAACTACCTCCACACAACTATTTGACTATTAAAATCTATGTAGGCATACACACTCCACCTTGTGTTAAATTTGAACTTATGATCTCTTAGGAGGAAATGTGTTCTTGATCGTTAAGCCCACTCAAGATGCATTATAATATTCTACTTTTAAAGTCATAGTCAAACCAAACACCAAATTGATGTATGAGAACCCCTTGTTCGTGGGACAAATGACCTACCTCCATGTGACAATTATAATAGGTTAACATATGCTAAGACATATTGCACATATTATCTCTCTTATGTATGAGTACGCTTGAATACTTATTCAATAATTAATCTCATAACATTGGTTATAGAAAAATAATGTTATCATTGATTGACAAATAAATATTAAGACCCTTGGCATTATCAAATTTCACCTTTAATTTATCATTATTAATCATTGTATCCCATCATTTATAAATAATGATCATATAAATCTCTTATGCATGCAATAATTCATCCATTATGATTAATTGTAATGGAGAGCTTTTCTTATACAATATTTGTTTCTTCATATGTGTCTTTTACTTGAAGATCATCATGTTTGGGTTTTTAATTATTTTTCATATGTGATCCAATGATTCATATTCTACTTTTGATTTAAATTCACCAAATGTAGTTCAAGGTAGTTGGAATGTGTACTGAAGGAGTTCATTGCAAGCTAAAGAGGTTGACATATATGAAGATGGTTATGTGGGATTGCACACTAGGGATGTTGAGTTGTGAGTAGGGAAAGTTAGGTTATAATTAGGTGAGGTGGGACTATAATTTAGGGATGTTCAACTATAGCTTCAACAAGTGGGACTGGAGTTTGATGCTGTGGGATTATGTTGGAGTTTCTAAGTCTACTAGTTAGAAACTCTCCATGCACTTTATCTGATTTATTCCTACCTACTTGTTTCGTTACTTAACAAGTTATTTACAATGTAAATACTAAAAATAAACACTAGTGCATGCTTAACATATTATAGATCAACAACTGAAGGAAACATAAACAATCACACCAAATGACACTGTTATTTTTGGACCAATGTCCCCGGAAAAACCCAACGTGGAAAAACCGATGCAGCTATCTAAGGGTTTTCTTATTAAGCAATATCAGAGTACAGTCTGGGTGCCAAATCCATCTTACCCAACAGAGAATTTCCTTGGCAATAATACCTCCAAGTTTGAGACAAATATCCCGGCTGAAACCCCAGAAACACCTTCTAGTAGCTCCTCAGCTCCAATCTGCCCCAAAAACCCCAACGTCTACCTTTCTAGACTGCGTCAGCCCCTCTCTGCCCAGCACTAGCCCTGCGTCACCCTGGATGGGTCCGAGTTAGCCTTAGGAGGCCTTGCGTCAACAACGTTGGCCTCTCTGAAGCTCTGCACAACTCCCGACTACCTCTGTGTGGCCCTTCATGAGCTCTGGCTGCTATTGCGCTACTCTCCCGGCACTATCTTTGCCTCTCAGTCTCTGTGTACTCAACGCCAATCAGCTGCAACTTCGATCACTGATTCTATCTCTCTTAGCAAACCCTGCTCTAGAGAATAGAATGACTAGCTCTATAGAATAGAATGACTAATCACTCTGGTGTATTCTCCAAGTGACCCTTAAGCCTCTTCTTATATTTTTATCGTTAACAAATCAACGACCGAGATTAATTCCCTAATCAATGGATAAGATTATACATGGCTTGATACATGTCTTTTGGACCATTCCAACACAGTTTCATATTAATTCACATTAATATTTTAATTTCCCTAAGTTTAGACTTAGGGACTCCATTAAAAATATTAGTTATTTTAATATCTCCTGAACTGTTTAAAATCTGCCCAAACCCTTTCTGGGTATTGGAGATCTTATGTGCCCCAACCTCTCCACCAAATTTCATGGCTAGAGCACATCCGATGTTACCCCAAATCAACACTCCCTCTTAGCGAGGATTGTGCTCTAGGAATACTAGTCACTGAGTATTACTCTGATCATCCGGCATCGGTCCCTGTGCTGATGCTAGGCATGTTGCCCACCATCCTCTGCATTGTTGTATTTTGTATTGTTTCCCATGGTTCCGCCATTTCCACTATTGCATCTGTACGACAACTCCCTCTACATCCCTACTATTGTTGGTCCTTTCTCCCAGCACTGCATCCGCACTGCACCTCCTCTCATCACGTTTCATCGTGTTGCCCACTGCTACAGTGCAACTCAGCTACTGAGAAGTAAGTAACTGATCTCCCAATCTGACCTCCTTGTTGGGCTAGAGATCCTCTTGATGCTGCAGCTCCCTCTGTCGCTGACATGTGCTCCCTCTCTGACCTCTGTGTTGTTACAACAACTCCCTTCATCTCGCACCATTGCATACCTCTTTATGCCATCCTGCATTGGTGCAACATTCTCATGCCTCTCACACTATTACAGCCTGCCAGCCTCGCATTGTCTCGGGACTCCTGCATTATAGCTCTCTCTGCCGCTCCATCCACATCCATCTCTACCCACATCAGCCAGTCCTGCTACTCCTCTTCGAGGCTCCCATAGCAAGGTCTAATGCAAACGGCTAGGTACCTCGAGGATCCTGCCCCTCATCACCTGTAGTCCGCCTGACTACAGCTCGGTGTCTCCCCACTTCTGCTCAAGTGGTGCATGTGAACTCATGGCACAATCATCGTCTATCAACGCTTCCTTCTTTGCCCTTACTGGTGTTGCCTTAGTCTCAGAAGACTCTCCCTTACTCTTCTTCCTTGGACACTAGATCACATAATGACCCAGTCCCCACAGTGGAAGCACTTGATCTTGGAGAGATCCTTCTTCTTCCACTTTTCCTGCTTTCTCTCAGATGCTAGGGCAACATATTCCTCCTCCTACTTGACTTTGATATCCTTGCTATTGCTACCCGTCTTCGACTGTCGTCTAATCTCTTCTTAGCGAAGAGCAGCACACATCTCATCCCAAGGTGGAAGTGTCCCTCTGCCCAGTATACTCTGGACAAATACCTCCCAGTATTCTGAGACTACATTCAAGGTCGTCCTCGCTATCAATTCTTGATATGGCATGGATTCTATAGTAGTCAACTGATCTCGAATCTTGTTCAGTCCTCCGAGGAAGGTGTCAATCGGTTCTCCCTTATTCATCTGATACGACCTCAACTGATTCTCTAGTAACATTCTTCTATGCCTTGAAGTATGTTGGTACAATTTATCGAGGGCCTCCCACATCTCATATGTCATTTCCTTCTTGGAAACGTGTGGTACTACATGGTCCTTGACCCCATCAAGGATGATTCTCTTGGACCTCGCCATTGCCTCTTCGTGCTTGTTGTTATCATTGGGGTGAACTGGGATAGTTATAACCTTCAAGGCGAAGTTCTTGACATGATTTCTCTTAAGTACATATAAGATTCTGGCCTTTGAGATTGCGAAGTTTAACGCTCCATCTAGTCTGTCTTGGTCTCTTACTCTGTGTAGTGCCATGATGCTCTTCTACTTCCATCCTGGAAGTTCGCGATCTAATTCCCTTTGAGTCTCAATTTGCCTCCGGGAAATCCTTTTGCTGATGTCGATATGCCCCCTACTCTGATCGTCTGTGCAACCGCACCATTGATCCAAGTTTCTCGACTAGAAACCATCGATAGAAACTCCCTCCTCTTGGCCTTGCCCTGTCAGGTACTGTTCTGACTACAGTACCTCACCAACTCCACTCTGCAATGTTCCCACAACCTTCTAAACACTAGCAACCTGAAGGTGAGAGCTCCTAGGCTCTGCACAAGCCCGACACCAACAACCCGTCCTCCTTAGGCAACTGCGTCAACCCCCCTAGCTTTTGCGTGGCTCTATGTGAGTCTCCCTTTGCCTTCCTTAGTCTTTGTGCTGCCTCTTCCTGGCTCACCCTTGATGACGCGGGCACTACATCACCCTTCCCTTGTTGCTGCTCTGCTAGAAACAACTTCTATCATCTCGAGACAACTGTTGTCTACTGCTATTGCTCCACCCGGCTGATGTCCTCACTCCTCCTGTTATCTGCAATCACACTCTGATACCATGTTGGAGTTTTTAAGTCTACCAGATAGAAACCCTCCATGCACTTTATCTGATTTATTCCTACCTACTTGGTATGTTACTTAACAAGTTATTTACAATGTAAATACTGAAAAATAAACACTAGTGCATGCTCAACATATTACAGATCAACATCTGAAGGAAACAGAAACAATCACACCACATGACACCATTATTTTTAAACCAATGTCCCCGGAAAAACCCAATGTGGGAAAATCGGTGCAGCTATCTGAGGGTTTTCTTATTAAGCAATATCAAAGTATAATCTGGGTGCCAAATCCAGCTTACCCAATAGAGAATTTCCTTGGCATTAATACCTCTCAGTTTGAGACAAATATCCCGGCTGAAACCTCGGAAACACCTTTCGGCAGCTCCTCAGCTCTAATTTTCCCCAAAAACCCCAATGTCTGTCTTTCTGGACTACGACATCCCATCTCTACCAAGCGCTGGCCCTGCGTCACCCCGGATGGGTATGCGTCAGCCTTAGGAGGCCCTATGTTAGCAACGCTCACCTCTCTGAAGCTCTGTGCAACTCCCAGCTACCTCTACGTGGCCCTTCATGAGCTCTGGTTGCTACCGCGTCACTCTCCCTGGCTACTGCGCTACTCTTCCGGCACTATCTCTGCCTCTCTGTCTCTTTGTACTCAATGCCCCTCAATTGCAACTTTGATCACTGATTCTATCTCTCTTACAAAACCCCACTATAGAGAATAGAATGACTGATCACTCTGGTGTATTATCCAAGTGACCCTCAAGCCTCTTCTTATACTTTTCTTGTTGACAAATCAATAGCCTAGATCAAGTCCCTAATCAACGGCTAAGATTAGATCTGGCTTGATCCATGTCTTTTTGACCATTCTAACACAGTTTCATATTAATTCACATCAATATTTTAATTTCCCTAAGATTAGACTTAAGGAGTCCATTAAAAATATTAATTATTTTAATATCTCCTTAACTGTTTATAATCTGCCCAAACCCTTTCTGGGTATTGGAGATCTTATGTGCCCCAACATCTCCACAAAATTTCGTGGCTAGAGAACATTTGATGCTACCCCAAATCAATAGAAGGATCATATAAATCTCTTGTGCATGCAATAATTCATCCATTATGATTAATTGTAATGGAGAGTTTTTTTATACAAGATTTATTTCTTCATATGTCTCTTTTACTTGAATATCATCACGTTTGGGGATTTTATTCATTTTTCATATGTGATCCAATGATTCATATTATACTTTTGATTTAAATTCACCAAATGCAGTTCATGGTAGTTGGAATGTGTACTGAAGGAGTTCAGTTGCAAGCTAATGAGGTTGGCATATATGAAGATGGTTATGTGGGATTGCACACTAGGGATGTTGAGTTGTAAGTAGGGAAAGTTAGGTTATATTTAGGTGAGGTGAGACTATAACTTATGGATGTTCAACTATAGCTTCGACAAGTGGGACTGTAGTTTGATGATGTGGGATTATAACTTGTTGATGTGGAAGAATAAGAAGGGACTTGTGGGTGGATTTTTTGTAGAATCAAGGTTATATACAACATAATGTTGATAGTCATGGGAGGAAGTGGAGGAAGCTACGACAATTAGACATAAGAAAAATATAAGATATCAAGGAACATTGGAGGGTGAAATAGATGTAGAGTGATAGTGATCAATTAGATGCCCCAACACAATACATGTCATCGCATTTTGGAATAAGGTTATTCTTCTTAATTAACTCTAGGATTTTCAAGCAAGTTCCATATACACACATCATAACTTCTTCAATGAATGGGATAACTTTCAACAAACCTTCTTAGGTTGTCAACTATATGTTATGTCATTATTTTGTTTTTATCAAGAGCATACCATTTTCTTCTGATAAATGAAAAGATGGCTTGTCAACCTTCTTTATTATCATTCCTATAACACTAATAGTGTAAGAGTGAAGGAAAACTCTTACATAGCTCTTGTACTCAATTTTAACAAATATTTCGCTACCATGTTTGCATCACTTGGAATTTTCAAATTCACTCCAATATCATCATGTCACAAAGCAATTGACAAACATGAAATCGATCATTTTATATATGATTTGATGTCCATAGTCCCCTTTGCCTTGTTGCTTCTATTCATTGATCATTCTATGTTCCCCACAGTTTTATCATCTCTTAGATTCAATAGTCCTAACCTCCCTTGTTGCCTTTACTTTTAAGTTGACCGTCAACAAAGAATTAACATATGTAACTTAATTATCTTGGATACAGTCCTACTTCTATAACATATTCACCAATAAGTCCTTTTTCTCCCATGTCACTGAGTTATATTCCCACTTCACCAAGTTATCATTCCACTCCAACAAGCAATGGCCCAACATCCTTGAGTTTCATCCTACGTCATTTAGTTACAACCCAACTTCACATATTTATAGTTCACATCCCTAGCATACATCTTCACTTCATTTTCATGTACTCCTCTTACACCTTCATATAGCTAACATCTCTTGCTTACAACCAAAATTCTATGACATACATCCCAACTTTCTTAGCTTGCACAATGGATTTCATTTGAAAAGAGATTGTGAATCATTGTGTCCCATGAAAACTATTATCTTGCCATTTTGGAAGATGGTAAGAGTTTATTGTATAAACCCATAAATAACCCTACACGAGGAATGCATTGAATCTTTTAGTTAGTTTGCATAAATCAAGTCCCTTAGTTGTCAATTCAGACCTTAACAAGGTGTTTAAAAAGAAACCTTCATATCCTTGAGGCTTTATCCTTCTCCTAAGACCAAAATACAAACAAAAAGGGATTGGAGTAAAACATGAGCAAAAATAAGTCAATGTATTTTTTAAGACTTAGAAAATAAGTTTATTTATATGAGGGAAGAGGAATAGAAGTTGGATTGGGCATGGATATTGATTAATCCTCAACTACAAGTTAGAAATCATGTGTGTCAATGGGAATTTTTATTATTATTAAAGAGATGAAAAAAGGAAAGCAATTGACTATAAAAGTGGACCTTATAGTTGGGATGGTCTCGAATAATGTGACTTGATGATTATCCTTTCCTTGGATGTGAAAGGGGTTGGGGGTGCCACAAAATATAGTGATAAAGCTATTGTTTTGTAAATAAAACCTAATATAATATTGATTCGAGAAACCATGTGTGAAGGGGGGAAAACAATTGCAATTATGTGTTCTCATTTGACAAAATGGAAATTTTGTTTAGTGGAAGAATAACATCATTTGGGAGGTTTGGTAACATGTTGTAGAGATATAATAGAATCCAATGGAAGTATATGATTGGAAATTATATTCGAAGAGTCGAGGGAAGTTTATAATGCCTTTAGTTGACATGGTCTATATGGAGAATGGAAATCTCTTCAATATAAATTAAAAATGTAGGATTGTGTTAGAGGTGATAGTTCTATCATCAGAGGGGATCTTAACATGACAAGAGATGTAGGAGAATTATAAGGGTTTGTCAAACAATAGCCCTTGGAAGATTATTTTTTCCAATTGTTCGAGGAAATGAGGTTGATTGACGTAGACTATCTAGTTGGTCCCTACTTGTCGAAATCTAGGAGTGTTAAGGATTGTATCCCTAAGGTATTATACAATTTTTTAGTAGTAGAGAGAATTGCAAGGGAATAAGATGGGTTGAAGTCTTGCATGGGAAATGGTGGGCCCTAAGACCATCTCCCAATATTTCCCCAAATTTAAATAGATGTTGATATTTATGTCTGGAAATTACTGAGGGGGGGTGAATCAATGATTTTAAACCCTCAATTTTTGCTCAACTTAAATTTCTTCTTATACAACTATCGATTTATGTATATCCTCAATTATTAGTGGTTTCCTTCAGCAATTAATAGAGAGAGAAATTTGCAAATATACTTATTCATAATTCAAGAGCATTCACACGATATTCAAGAAACAACACATGAAGACACCAGATATAAGTGGAAATCCTTAAGGGAGAAAACCATGATTTTTCACTAAAAGTGATGTGAAGGCAAACTCCTACTTCCTCATTACATCATATTTTTGTAGGTTCCAACCTACAAGAGGCTCCTACCTCAAATAAAGCTTGAACTACCACAAATTTTTTTTAGGCTACAACCCACAGGAGGCTCCTACCTCAACACACTACAACCTATTTTTTATCAAGCTACAACTTGAAAAGAGATTGCCATCTCTCAATCACAATACTAAGTCAAGATTTTTGGTTATATATATAAAGTTTTGTTGTAAAGTCTACTGCACATCTTCTCTACTTCTCCTTTTCAATTATGTTCCTCTTCAGCTACTGCTCATGAACCCTCTCATACAAACTACTTCTCTTGAAAAGTTCCTTTTCACATTCAATAATGTATATTTTATAAACACAACTTATCGATTGTTTGTATTCTCTGTAGGAATACAAAATGAAACATTGTCTTTTGGTCTTCTAAAATTGTTCACAACCTGTCTCTTCAATTTCAAATCTCAAAAACCAAATTTTGTAATATAAAAAGGGGTTGAAATAATATAGTTCAACAATAATGATTACAAGAGACAAAACTTTGAAAATTTCTTAGATTTGCATTGGCTGCGTTTTTCAAATTTGTACCATTTTTTCAATGAAAGTTTAAATCTTCAGTTTATGTCCTATGTAACACCCACATCGACCCAAGTAACCGGCCAACTAGGGTAAACATGTGACGAGAGGCTACTATGATTGGATTCAACCTCCTATGTGACCTTAAGGAAGTTTAATCGATGGAAACACAACATACAAACCTTCGACATCAAGTACAAGACCCTTGAGAACCATCCCAAAAAGTTAGCCCCTGGGTCCCACTGAAGTTTTTTACCACTTGACCTCTGGACGCTCTCATATTATAGGCCTGCTAGTGTCCAGGAGGCTCTAGATGCTCTCATGACAAGGCATACCAGCATCCAGGGAGTATTTTTCTCAGTGTTGTGCTAGTGTCCCTAGGATTTGAGCCACTTTTTTAGGCCCAAAGCCTACGTCACTACCTAAAATTGAACAACACCTACAAGAAAACAAGGAAACAATGATGCAAATGTAAATACTTGAACAAGCCCTTAACGAGGCCCCTACTAGCCATGACAGGCATTTTGTCAAACATATCACAAATATGTAATCTATAGGTGTAAACAACAGATTTAAGCATAGGGATATCATACTTATTTGAGAATCACTAAGAACCATTGTTCCCTAATATCATTTATTGTATTATCATCTATTAGGTCATAGATACATTGTCCATTCATTCACAAGTAAAAACATGATGAGAACCATACATAGCCATTATCATAAAACACATACATAACCAACATAATAGCAACATAAATACCAATGAAATCGCAACCATATGATCCACATATAAACCAGTATGATACTCATAGAAATATAAGGAGAAATAACCTCATATTGATAATGCAAAATCCAACTCGGGATGGGACTACCACGTTCCACCCAATGATATAATGACTAAGCAAAATATCTCTTTAGCCATTCACCCCCGTGCCATATTCCAAGCATGAATGTGTGATTTAAACCAAATGAACCAACTAGGGCATCCCGAGGCTAAACCACCTCACCCTCATCAATAGAAACCATGATTTACTGTAATCCATCGTGGATCACTAGGCTAAACAATAAACGTGTAATAACAAGCTTTACCATGATCTCCATCCGATCACCAGGCCAAAAAGCTTGGATGCCACCGGATTTCTCCACCTACACCGTGAGAAATTTTTTCTATCTCCTAGTTTCTCAGGTTTTACCACAATCCTCACTGGATCACTAGGCCCTAAATCGAGACTTATTCTCCAGGATTTACCGCATATCCCAACCTATGATTACTAGGCCCAACGGAGATCAAACCACCTCTTGGCTTTACTGTATATCCTACCATTCACCAACAAGGATTCCTAGACCCACCGAGGCAACACAAAATCTAGCTTTTCCGCAACCCACGATCTGGTTCAGGGGTTATTAAGCCATGTGTTCTATCATTATGAGATCCACCTCACTCAATTTTGAATCCATCTGACAATCTAGCTCAACCAAAACACAACCCCATCACACCACGACTATCCGAAAATGGTAAGGCTAGTATGAAAAACACTATCACACCTCACAAAACCCATGCCATAATAGCAAAAGAACCACATGCAATACCATGCATGCAAATCTAGCAACGAAGATACACATGGAAACCGATACGTGCAAAGAATCTTGTTGTAGCTGATTGATCTTGCTCTTCCTTGCTTGATCTTTGCTTCCTCTTGCCTTATTTTCCTTTCTTGATCTAATGCCAAAGTGCTCCAAGAAAACTTTAAGTGTCCAAGAGTGAGAGAGAGAGAGAGAGAATAATGAGAGAGATCCAAAACTGAACTAACAAAAGGTTACCAACTGATCCTCAGAAGCCTTTTTATCAATTAGGCCTCAAATTTCTTCATTTTCCAATATTTTCCTCCTCACATGCAACCTGTGACCTTTCACCTCCCTTTTCTCCTAATTTACATTATTTTGATAAATAAATGTGTATGCCATTTTTCCTTTCTAAAGCATTAGACATTGCTTTCACCAATTTCCTTTGCCATAATAAACTAATGAACACCCACACTAGGGTGTTTTTCCCAACATTCAGCTTGGAATAAGTGTTCCATCAACCATGGTTATTATTTTTGCCTTTATTAAATTGTATTACATGGAATTTTTCACCAGGGCTATTAAAGAACCCTCCCCCTTGGGGGACACCATCCTTGGTGTTCAACCACACCTATACCTCAACAAAACCATTGAAAAGAAAAGATACTTCCCATGGAGAGTTATAACATAGCTCATGGTGGTATTTACATCCATGTACATATACCAAAACATCATCAAACATGTACCAAAACATATACCAAAACTGCTTTATGTCAACCAACAAACAAGGAAGGATACATAGGCCGCATCTGATCTGCCATCTCCCATGTAGCTTCATCAGGCCAAAAGTGCTTCCACTGCACTTTAACCTGCTTGATTGCTCGGTTTCGTAGCATGAGTACTTTTTCTGAAATATACACTAAGGCTTCGGCTAGAATTATCCATCTAGTTCCACATGTAATACAAACTAGTCAATCACATGATCAACATCTTTAACATAGTTCTCAAGCAATAACACATGGAAGACATCATGGACTTCCACTATCGGAAGGAGTGCAATTCGATAGGCTAATGGCCCAATCCTCTCATTAATACTGAGGGGTCCACAAAATCGTGGGGCCAACTTGGCACATGATCCAATCCGCAAGGAGCTCTTCTTTGGTTTGATGTGCAAGTAAACCTATTCCCCAACTTGGAACTCCTTGAACAACATGTTTTGATCTACATAGCTCTTTTGTCTATTTGGTGCTACCTTTAAATTCTTCTTGATAACCTGCATCTCCTATTCCATGTCTACCAATATGTCAGTCCAATCAACACCCTATTAAATGGATCGCTCCAGCTAATGGGACCATTGCAACTTCGCCCATACAATGCCTCAAACATACTCATATTCAAAGATTCCTGATACCCATTATTGTAAGTGAATTCTACTAGTGCAAGGTACTCTTCCCACTTTCGATGTTGATGCATCACATACATCCTCAACATGTCCTCCAATATCCTGTTGACCCTCTATGTTTGTCCATTTGTATGTGGGTGAAAAGTTGTACTGAAGGCCAAATCTAGGGTCAAACTTGCAAACAACTCCTTCCAAAACTTGGAAGTGAGCTTTGCATCCTTGTCTGACACAATATTCTTCGAAACCCCATGCAATTTGACCATGTCTTTGATGAATACCTGTGCTACATCTCTAGCTGAGAATGTAAACTTAACTGGAACGAAATGTGCAACCTTTGTCAACCTGTCCACAATAACCATGATGGAATCATGTTGCCTCACTATCCTTGGTAAACATGTGATAAAGTCCATGGAAATGACCTTCCATTTCCAGTCTGGAATTGCAATCGGCTGTAGCACTCCACCTGGAAGCTTACACTCTGCCTTCATACGTTGACAATCGAAACACCTAGCCACAAACTCTGCTACATCCTTCTTCATATTTGGCCAATAGTAAAATTTCTTCACTGTGGTCAATGTCTTTTGGTAACCTAGGTGACTTGAATATGGTTTCATATGAAAATCCTCGATATCACCTTCTTGAGTTCGCTTCTGTCAGGCACATATATCCTATCTCTTAATCTAACCAATCCATCTGTTGTAAGACAATAATCCACCTCATGTGCACCTGCACCTATGCTGGTACCTGTACCACTACCTGTACATGTACCACTAAATGTACCTGTACCTGTACTCTTCTATAACTTGTTCATAATCTCCATATACCTGACATCCTGCTGACCTACCTGCAAGATCCTATCCTCTAAGTCTGTCTCATAGGAGCTCGTCCCATAGGAGCTCATAATTTCTAAGTGATTTCCCAGTATCCGCCTACTAAGTGCATATGCCACCCTATTCTCCTTTCTTTTGATGTACTTGATCTCGAAGTAAAACTCACTGATCGTGACCAACCATCTAGCCTGCCTGATATTCTGATTCGGCTAGCCAAACAAATACCTCAACCCAATATGATCCCTCATAAGCACAAACCTCCTACCCAAAAGATAGTGCCTCCACATCTTCAATGCATGTATGATTGCTACTGACTCAAGATCATGTGCCAGATAGTTCTGTTCATGCTCGTTTATTTTTCTTAACTCATAGCATACCACTTGTCCATCCTGCATAAGGACTCCACAATCCTCTTTTTGCAAGCATCGTGTATCTTACAAATTTTATTTTAATTTTTTTAATTTTTTTATATATTATATATATATATATATATATATATATTTATTATTTATTTATATATTATAATATATATATATATTTTTTTTTTTTTTTTATTTATTTTATTTTATTGTTATTTTTTTTTTAATTTTTTTAATTTTTTTTTTATTTTTTTTTTTTTCGTATTTGCAATCTGTAACACTGGTGCATGTGTCAACAGTTGCTTAAGTTGCTCAAAATTAGCCTCACACTACTCTGTCCATTCAAACTTCTTACCTTTCCTCTGCAATGATGTAATAGGATAAGTAGTCTACGAGAAGTTCCTGATGAACATCCTGTAATAGTCTGCCAACCCCATAAAATATCTCACCTCATCTAAGTTTCTAGGAGCTACCTACTCCATGATGGCACCCTTATATTTTCTTGATATACTACAATGCCTTCCTTGGAGACAACATGTCCCAAGTAGTGTACCTCAGTCTGAAAGAAACTACACTTGTTGAGCTTGGCATACAACTAATGCTCTCTCAACAACCTCAAAACTGTTGCTAAATGCTCGACATGCTCTTCCTCATTTTTAGAATATACCAATATGTCATCAATGAACACAATAACAAACTTATCCAAATACGGACGCAACACACTATTCATCAAGCACATAAATGTAGCTGGAGCATTAGTCAAACTGAATGGAACTACAACAAATTCATAATGCCCATACCACGCCCATACCTGGTTCAGAAGGTTGTCTTGTAAATGTCCTCCTCTTTGATGCGTACCTAGTGATATCCTGACCTCAAGTCGATCTTAGAGAATATTGTCGCTCCCTTCAAATGATCAAACAAATCATCAATCCTTGGTAATGGGTACATGTTCTTAATAGTCACTTTGTTCAACTGTCTGTAGTCAATGCATAATTTGAGAGTACCACCTTTCTTCTTCACAAACAATAACGGTGCACCCCATGGTGATACACTTGGCCTAATGTATCCTTTGTCCAATATTTCCTTCAACTGTAACTTCAACTCTACCAACTCAGGTGTGCTCATCCAATAAGGTGCTTTTGATGTTGGGGCTACCCCCGACACTAACTTAATAGAAAATTCTACCTCTTTGTGAAGTGGAAAATCTGAAATCTCTTCAGGAAACACATCCTGAAACTGTTGTAGAACTGGGTACCTGCTCAAAACATCTGCATCGTCAACTTCCTTACCTTTGTCTCTAGAAATGTGCACTGTGAATAACATACATCCTTTCCCGCGACTATGTTTTTCCTGCTTAGTTGTCACCATCCTAACTATTGTGGCTTTCTTATTTCCCTGTAAGACTCTTAATTCCCCATTATCATCAACACACTTAATGGATTTGTCATAAAAATCTACCTTAATCCCACAAAGATACAACCAATGCATGCCCAACAACATATTGTATGATCCAAGCAGTAATACATTCAAATGTGCTATGGTAGGCATACCATTCAAATCAAATGCACAAGCTCTTACCCAATGATGAACTCGCTTCTTTGTGCTTGTAGTCAACTGCACTAACCAAGATTTTGCATGCAATTCCTTACTTAAACCACACTTATCCACCAAGCCAGGAGTAACATAGCTATAATTAGATCTAGGGTCAATCAAAATAGAAATAACTTGATCACAAAGCTTATTGTTTATCTCAATGATAGATGCCTGATGGTATGCATGTTTGTTATCCAAGGTTGCATAAAATGCAAGGAACGCTCTGACCAACATCCCCAACAGTATGTACCTCCTACGCACTATGTATCTGAGGCCTACCACCTTGATTATGTGGAAAATGTCTCTTAAGGTGATCCTTACTGCATGTCTAACACTCCAACCGACCAACACCCTCACCTCTATGTTGCTGCTACTGTGACCCATGTCCCTGCATAGCTGCATTGGACCTCTTTTGTGGTGCCACATTTTCTTTCTCGTTTGCATTATGAGGCCTTTCTCTTTTCGACTGCCATTTACCTTTACCTTTGTCTTTTCCTTTCCATCCTTGCTGAGATTCATTCTTATGCTTTGACTATTCATAGCAATGATTCAATTTTCCAAAAACTGCCTCAAGTGACTGAGGCTCATCACATTGAATCCGATCTCTAAACGCTAATGGAAATCCACTGACAAATCATTGAACTTTATCCTTCTCATCCTTAAGATACGGTACATACCTCAATAGCTCCAGAAAATTGGTCATGTACTCTTCATCTGTAATTGATCCCATCTTTAGCTCATAGAATTCTTTGGCCTTACTGTCGTAGTACCTTTATAACAAGTATTTCTTCCTAAAAATAATCTTGAACTCGTGCTGACTCAAATAATCGGTCCTGATGTCTCTAACCCTCTTCACAACTTACCACCAAATGTCTGCCTTACCTCTCAGGCTGAAGATAACTACTTTAGCCTTCATATTATCTGTGTACTTATGCAACTCAAAGAACTTCTTCATCCCAAGTATCCAAGCCTCTGCATCTTCCGGCTTCTTCACATCTCCATCAAAAGTAGGTGGCTTTGCTTTCTTAAACTCATATGGTAAGTATCCCCTATCAATTCTCATGCAAGGATGATAACGATGATGATCATGATGTCTATCCGAACTAGAACTAGAATAGTACCTGTATCCATCACCTCTCCTATCTAGAGTATCCAACAATCTTCCATCTCTAACCGTGTCATCTCTATCGGACCTATGATGTTTTGCCCAACATTCAACTTGGAATAATTGTCCCATCAACATGGTTATTATTTTTTCCTTTATTAACTTTTATTACATGGAAATTTTCCCGAGGGCTATTACATCCCATATAATGTGTCATTTCTTACTTTGAAAGCAGTCATACTTTGTAACCAATAAACATATTTAATAATCGACTTTCACAATGAGGAGCATGGTTAACAATGACCAACGTTTTCACTTCACATCACTCCCAACCTTTTTCATTCAGGGAATTTTGCAATAATGACGTTCAACATAAATTATGTTAGGTCCCTATACTACTAGCGTAACCCCTTATTGTTATTAATGCAACCCCCTTATTGTATTATTGTGCCCATATAGTCCCCATTTTGTTATTATTATTCCCCATAGAAGCCCAATATTGTTATTGTTGTGCCCCAAAAATATTATTGTTATGTAGGCTCTGATTGTTTTGGGACCCCTTAGACTCCTATATATAGAAAGATGATCTTGTCATTTGTATCATCCAAGAATTTTTCATTTGTGTAATGTAAAGGAGGTTTCCCCCTCGAAGAGGCTGATTTTTAAGTCAATGATCTATCTTTTCTATCTTTTTGTGAGCTGGTTTCATAACATTTGGTATGAGAGCTTTGGATTCTAGGGTTTCGGGGCTCCAAATAGGTCATCATGGAATTTTCGCTATAACTTTTTCTCTACAAAGTTTTAGAAGCTACAAAAAAAAACCAATTGAGCCAAAATATTTTTGAACCTCGGGTCTGAATTTCGGATCTTCTCTTGCTATATTTTCGGAGATATGATCTGAGGAAGTTAAGGTTTTTGCAAGATCCAGAATTCCATCTCAAATAGATCATCGTGGAATTTTCGTTATAATTTTGTTTCTGCGAAGGTTCAGACTCTAAAATTAAAACCCATTTGATCCAAAATCTTGGTGAAGCTCGGGCCCGAATTTCAGATCTTGTTTCACTATATTGTGAGAGATACGGTCCAAGACATTTAGGGTTTCTACAAGCTCCCGAATTACATCCCAAACAGGTGACCTTGGGAAAATCATCATAACTTTATCTCTTAGCATCAAATTGAAATTTAGTAAGAAGTTACAGAAAGAGGATGGACTTTACTTTTTTGTGTATTGTTTTGAGGTCTGAAGGTCGAAACTGTGACACACATGGCACTTCGTACAAGTTTGCTCTACTAAAAAAGTATATAATGGGGTCATCTTGGGAGATTGGGCATAAATATTTCTTGGAGAATCAAATTTTGATCAGACTGATGGAATTGGAAAGAGGACACAAAGTGCTACTGCAGGTTGTAAGTTCAAACCTTGGAGATCTGAAATTTCAAATATACAACAGATTCAAGATTGAGGTGCTAAAAGAAAGAAAAATAATGACTTGAATCAAGAAAATAGAAACACCTAGTAAGAAAAATTGGATGGATGATTTGAAGAATGCGATCGAAGCTAAGATAAATAGTTTTATATGTGCCATGAAAGTTAATATCGATGGTAGGGAAGCAGAGATGAAGAAATTCCTTTTACGTGTCAATTATATCCACCTTGAACATTTCGAGAGCCAAATAATAACAATTGTTAAAGGAAATGGTTGAATTATATAATATTTTGATTCAAGTATAGAAAAAGGAAGAGGTTACAATGGAAAATGAGAGATGTATTGAAGAAAGTTGTCCCAAAACTATGAGAGTTATTTTTTCATGACTATTCATTTTCCATTTTGAGTATTGTTTGGGATAAATTGTTTTGTTAACAACAATGATATCTTTAAAAATGGAAAGGAAAGATAAAGTGTCATTGATTGATACTCTCCTTTGAGGTTGTTTATTTTCCTGTATTAGTTTGCACTTCATAGAAGTTTTGATTTTTATTCAGTACTAATTAATGTACTTCTTCGAGAATCTGACTTTTTATTCTTGATCCAGATCTTTTAACTTCAAGAATGCATACAAAATTGCATACAGAAGATCATGTAACCAAGTAACTTAAACACACAAAAAAGAAGTAGAAATCATGAAGCAACCATGAGATCAAAGGCACACAAATGATTTGATTATGAATTTCACCCAATATGGGCTATGTATTCGGGCCCTGCTCAAAGTGGGGAGGCCTTCTTTCGTTAAATGGCAACAAAAATGAATTAAAATCAAATTTAAATAAATGACCTTTGTACCTCCAATATCGGTCATGGAAAAAAAATGCAAAGATTAGATGTAGAAATGGACATCACCATTGGATTTGTGGCGCGAAATCGTATAAAAATGACTATAAATTTACCCCATTTTGACACTGGCACTTATGGACCCCAAAGGAATCTTCTCAACATCAAAATATACCCCTCTTCAGGGTTCTGCCCTCCTGGATCGCTCATGGTTCCGCTCTCAGACCTCTGCTCAGCTCTCCACTTGTTGAATGAGTAATCGTTTGAGGTTCAACTAATGCAGGTGTGGCGAAGGTTTCATTGGACAAGTCGTTAGCCCATTGGTTGGTAGTACTATGTTAAGGTGCACGTTTGGTGGGAGGTTTCAGGGATCAACCCCATGAAACCTTTGTTTTGGTGTAACAAATGTTATATATGGCATGGGGATTTGTTTGTTGGTTTCGTCGTTATGGATGACCATTGAGAGTTGCAAATAGACCGCACCCTGTTTTATATATATATGTGTGTGGGTTGGTGGTTTTTCAGGGTTACTAAGAAACTTAAAGAGGTGAAAATTTTGCCCTTTCCAACTGTCATTTTCCATGCGCTATCCTTTCGCCAAATTGTTGCCTCATTAGTGATTGCCAGTTGGCTTAGTTTGACCAGAACTTTGATTGGCTATATCTTGAGCATACAAACTCAGATTTGAGTGACGTTTACACTGTTGGAATCAGGGCAACAAACACTACAATATGGTCCTAGTTTCACTTCCATCTGATGACTTTGATTTTTGAGTTTTTTTCAAAGCCACTTCTATTTCTGGAGCCACCCAGATCATTCCTCCCCACTAATGAGCTTTTGGACCGCCAAAAGCCTTATCAATCAATTGGAAAGTGAGGGAATTTCTACCTCACTTTCTCCTTTTCAATCCATTGGGCTTTACTTGGATGCATTCCTTTGAAACCAATATGAAGGTACTCCACATCTCCCCATCATGAAGTCGTGGTCTTTCTATCAAGAATGATGTCCTCCAGTAGCTTTTCCAAGTATTTGGGTGCAAATTCGTCCACTGTAGGAACATTTGGAACCTTTTCGGTGTCCATGATCAATGAAGGCTCATAAATCTTCAAGTTTTCAATGTTCACGACTGAGTACATCTACATTGTATACTGGAAAATCGAGATGAAAATCATTTTCTCCAATCTTCTCTAATATGGTGAATGGGCCATATCGAATTGGTCTCAATTTCTTTCCTTCCCCTTTCATTTTGTCATTTCTTATATGGAGCCACACTTTTTCTCCAACCTGGAATTGGTGATCGACTCGGTGCTTGTCATGTCGAGCTTTGTATTGAGCCTGATTTTTCTCCAACCGCTCCTGCACTACCTGATGAATCATCTGAATTTTCTAAATGAACTTCCACGCTTTGGCCCTTACATCTTGCCCATTGGAATCTTCATCTCTCCCAAAGACCATGTCTAAGGGATCCTTAGGAAAATATCTAAAGCATGTTTTGAACGACGAGCTCTGAGTGGATGAATGCACTGCTCGGTTGTATGCATGTTGTACATAAGGAAGTTGCTCGTCCCAAAACTTGGGATGTTTGCCACAATAACCTCAAAGTAAGTGTATCAATGTGCAGTTGACAACCTTCATTTGTCCATCGGTCTGCGGATGAAATGATGTGCTCCTCTTTAGCTTGGTGTTGATCATTCTCCACAAACTCGTCCAAAGCTCTCCAAGAAAATGAGAGTCTCACGTAGACACAATGGATGTGGGTAGCCCAAAGTGGACCCATACAATTTGGAAGAAGAGATGAGTAGTCTACTCTGCAATGACCTGATTTTGACAAGGAATTAAGACACGCATTTTTTTAAATAAATGAACAACGACATACAAATAGTCATGACCTCTCTTAGACAAAGGCAAGCCACCTACAAAATCCATTGACACACTTTCCCATGGACGATTCCAAACATGGAGTGGTTTGTAGAGCCCAAATTTTCTATTAGTGGGTTTGCTAACTAAACACAACACACATCCCTTTACATATCGAGTCACAACATTTTTCATGCGAGGCCAATAACACAACCCCTACAAATGACACAAAGTTTTCCCTACAACAAAATGACCTAACACAAGAGAGGTGTGTGCCTCTCTAATTACATGTATTCTCTCATTAACGGGGATAGAAAGTTTTCCAAGGTAGTACTACAACTTTCCCTACAGATGGTAATTGTCTACCTGCAATCCATGAGTAAGCTTTGCATAAATCTCTTTAAAATCATCATCATCAACATATTGTTCAACATAACTTTCAAAAGACAAAGAAGCATTTTGCAAAACTATAGATGCATAAATAGGAGCGTGAGAAATCATATTTACCACTTTGTTGCTGGTACCCTTCATGTATTTCATTACCAAGTGAAATTGCTAGAGGAATCATATCCATCTGAAATGACGTACTTGTTGAAGCTTGGTCTGTGACTAAAGGTACTGCAAGGGCTAGTGATATGTGTGAATGATGGTCTCCTTTCTGATCAAATAGTGCTTCCACTTCTTCATGCTTTGAACCAAGGGATGCAACTCCTTTTCATATGTGGGATAGTTCACAACAACTTGGGAGAATGTCTCTGAATGGTAACATACAAGTTTCCTCTGTTGCATCAATACTGCTCCCATGCTTTATCCACTGACATTTATCTCAGTCTCAAAAGGCTGCTGGAGGTCAAGTAAGGCCAAGAATGGTGTGGTATTGATCTTCTCTTTTAGTGTATCAAAGGCTCTCTGCTACTTTCCTCCCCACTGGAAGGTTTACTTCACACTCATCAATGCATGTAAGGGGGATGCAATGACGCAGAAGTTGACAGTGAACCTTCTCCAGTATTGTACTTCACCCAGGAAGCTATGAACCTCTGTAACATTGATAGGTTTAGGCCACATTAAAATCACATCAATTTTAGAGGGATTTAAATATTAATTGTCCACCTCCGAAAATGTAACCCAAGTTAACCAAAGAGGTCTTGCCAAATTCACACTTAGACATTTTGACATACAATTTTTCTTTTTGCAAAACATCAAGCACCTTTTTAACATGACTCACATGACCTTCCCGTGTCCCACTAAAAAAAAAGAATGTCATCAAGATACACAAGTACAAAATCCTCAAGAATGTGGCTGGAGCATTGCCTAGTTTGAATGGCATCACTAGCCATCCAAACAACTCCTATTTTGTCTTGAAAGCAGTCTTCCATACATCCTGTTCTACAATCTTGACTTGATTATAGCCATTGCGCAAGTCTAGTTTTGTAAAATGGGCAACAATTTTCAATTGATCTTATAAATCATCAATGCAAGAGAGAGGCTACCAATTCTTCACCGTTATTTTGGTGAGTTCCCTATAGTCCATGCACATCCTCCATGTGTCATCTGTCTTTGACACCAACACAATAGGTAAGACACGTGGAGAAGAAATTGGCCTTCTGACTCCTTGGTTCAACAATTCTTATACCTGGTTCTTTATCTACTCCATCTCAATGGCTAACAACTTGTACATACCAATGTTGGGTAAAGGAGGATCCTGCTACAAGTGAATCTCATGTTAGATCTCACGCTTTGGAGGAAACCCACTTGGTTCTTGAAAAACCCATCATAGTTATAAAAAAATTCGTATAATTCCTTTTTATGAGTGGGATCACAACTTTGGAAAGCTTCAGATGTCTCGACATCTTTTTCTCTCATAACCATGAACATGCACCCTTTGCTCAAATTGATCAATCTCTTCATCTAACCTGCACTTACAAGTTTGGCACTGATTTTGGCGCGATGAGCTCTAACAATGTATTCCACCTCATCTTTCGTGAGATGATACTTATTTTCATGGTGAAAGAAAATTTCTTTCTTGTAATACAAATATGGATCCCCAATACAGTACCACAAATATCCAAGGGTACAACATCAAAATCAACCTCATCTACTAGTTTGGATGCAATTGTAAATCTAGCTCTACATTGTTTGGTTACATGTAAGCTAGATTTATCACAGACCCAACCAAGAGGGTAGGGTTTCAAATGAGGCTTGGTCTCTAATCCTAACTTTTTAACCAAGGATTTTGAAATCAAATTTGCTTGTGAGCCCAGATCAAACAACATTTCCACGTTAGTATGTTTCATTATGATTCTAATTTGGAACAATTCAATCCTCTTTTGTTCACTATCGAGAGACTCATTTGAATAACTTGTACTTGCATGCTATTCATAATTTTCATTAGCATGAAGAGAAATAGTACCTTGTGTTCCCACTATTGTGATCAATGTCTCGCCACTAGAATTGGATCCAAGGTCCTGTTGCACGGTTGCCACCATATTTTTCTTCTTCTTCCCACCAAATCTCTTTGGTTTCAACTTTGGTCGCAACTTCCAATAGTGTTCATCATCATGGCCTTCATTCTTGTGATGTGTGCAAGATGGATTTTCTCCTTCCTCCTTCTTGGTTGTAGATGCCTTCTTGTCCTTTCCCTTGCCTTTTCCTTTGTACCTCCCATTATGAGGTTTGAAAGATGATTTCTTTGGTTGATCTTATTTATCACTCTTGCCCCTGCTCTCAAGGTGAATGACCTTCACACTGCCCACATCAATAGTAGTATACTCAAATAATAACAAAGAATTCCTAATGTAACTATAAAAAGCACTAATATACTTTGTTACAGTTTCGGTTGAATCAAGTGAAATGCCCAAGTTCAATGTTTTTTTTCTAAACTCTTCTATGAAGATTTGTATATTTTGACCCTTTCCTTGTGTCAAATATTTCCATTCCATTAAAGCCTTTTGTCGATAACCCAAAGGATAAAACTAATATTTTAATCCAAAAACAAAATTGAACCAAGAAGAAAGGAGATTACCCAAGTTTTTTCTGCCTTTCTGCAACTTTCTCTCCCACCAGACGAGCGCGGTGCTACTCAGCCGAAGAGATGCTAGTTAGATATTGGCCTTATCTTCCCTAATATATTGAATCTGAAAATAAACCTTGATTTGTATAATCCAATTGTTTAGTTTTTTTGCATTACATTCTCCATTATATGTGGGAAAATCAAACTTTACATCTAGCTTAAAAAATGGCTTCTTAGATGTATTCCTATGATGCACGTTAGAGTGATCAGAAGAAGAAGAATAATAATTATCACTAGAGGATGGAAAGGGTGGTTCAAGAGGCTCTCCTCTTCCACATTCATGATTTACCAATGCATGGTCATTTGGTCCTTTCTTCACAGGCTTGATTGTCTTCTCATATTCTGCAAACAACTTGATAACTTTCTCTGCCATGGTGAAGAAGATCTTTCGATAATTTCGCTCTTCCTCCATTCGAGCTTCCTCATATGCCATGTTTCGTCTTTGTGGTACATGCCCCACTTCGGGATCAAAGGATTTGAGTTTTCCTTCTCCTCTTTGGAGCTTGTTCTTGGTTACCATTCACTCATGTAACTCACATCAAGAAGACCTGCTCTGATACCAAACTTGATCCAAATATTTTAACTTCAAAGATGCATACATAATTGCATATAGAAGAGCATGTAACCAAGTAACTTAAACACATGAAAAAGAAGCAAAAAGCATGAAGCAACCGTGAGATCAAAGGCACACAAACGATTTGATTATGGAGTTCACCCAATGTGGGCTACATCTCCTTGCCCTGCTCAAAGTGGGAAGGCTTTCTTTCATTAAATGACAACAAAAATGAATTAGAATCACTTTACATAAATTATCGTTATACCTCTAATCTTGGTCATGGAAAAAAAAATTAAATCTCAAATGTAGAAATGGACATCACCATTGGATTCGTGGCACGAAATCATGTAAAAATGACTATAAATTTACCCCGTTCAAACACTGGAACTTCTGGATCCCAAAGGAATCTTCTCAGCATCAAAAGATACCCCTCTTCAGGGTTCCTCCCTCTTGGGTTGCTCTTGGTTCCGCTCTCGAACCTCCACTCCGCTCTTCGCCCGTCGAATGAGTAATCGTTTGAGGTTTAAGTAATGAAGGTGTCGCGGAGGTTTCAGCGAGCGGGTCTTTGGCCCGTTGGTTGGTGGTATTATGTTAAGGCGCATGTTTGGTGGGAGGTTTCGGGGTCCAAACCTTTGTTTTGGTGTAACAAATGTTATATATTGCGTGGGAATTTGTTTGTTGGTTTCACCACTATGGATGACTATTGGCAATTGTGAATAGACCACATCCTGTTTTATATATATTATATATATATATATATTTAATATATATATATACTATATTATATATATTATATATTATATATATATATATATATATATATATATATGTGGGTTGGCAATTTTTAAGGGTTATCGGGAAAATTAAAGAGGCGACAAATTCACCCTTTCCGACCTCTATTTTCCGTGCGTCGTGCCTTCGCCAAATTGTTGCCTCGTTAGTGACTGCCACTTGGCCTAGTTTGACCAAAACTTTGACCGACTATATATTGAGAATACAAACTCGGATTTGAGTGTCGTTCACATCATTGAAATCAGGGAAATGAACACTCTGATCTCATCTTAGTTTCACTTCCATCTGATGACTTTGAATTTTAAGTTTTTTTTCTTTCAAGGCCACTTCTATTTCTAGAGCCACCCAGATTAGTTCTACATTACTTGAAATGGTCTATATCAAAATTTGATTCCCTTCTTTTTTCTGTGGCACTTAGTTGCCTTACATGTAATTCATTTTTTACATGTGAGGATCCATGTACTCATAAAGATTTGTAAATACAACTAGTTGAAAATTCAAATTAACTTTCAATAAAAATCATTGTTAATTTCCTTCTTTGGTTGTTTTCCTTAATTTTTCAATAACAAAATTTTATATTTTATTTTCAGTATAATTTCTTAATTATTTCAAAACTATTTGTAAACCTTGTTTATAATTTATTTGTACAAGAACTTTTGGTTCTATCTATTTTGAGCTTTTATAGAAGTAAAATGAAAACCATATATCTCAAAATATATTTCTTAGGTTTCAAAAGTTAAACATCTTGAAATCTCAATAAGAATCGTTTGAGCTTTAAACATATATGACAATCCCACCTATATCACTTATCTTTATGGGATTTGAAGTTTTTTGTGTTAAAGAACTTCACACTCAACACACCAATATTGAAAAGTAATATTCCTCGTCATGAAGAGAAAATTCCCCTTTCTCAAAACACAAGACTTTATTAGTTAGACATAGTCGTAAGTCATCAAAGCTTTATGAGTCCTTGATTTTGATGATATTTTTCCATTCTAAATACACCATGTTTTGCTCTAAATAAACTTATCATGTACTACTTTTTATTACATTTTTCACTAGCTTGGTCAATAAAACAATTCAAAGGTATTTTATCCTTAAATTTTAAAGTTTGGATTTCCATGAAAATGAAATTTATACATTGTAAATAATGTGTATCAGATTTTTACTAGAAATAAACAGTTTTCACAATTGCTCATTCATTTAACTATTTGCAGGCTAGTTAGGCGAAATCGGGGACATGGGTTTTGTCGGCCATGATCCCTAGATGGTTAACATAGCTAGTCTTAATGCTAAAACACAAATCTAGTGAGAAATTTCATCCATATTTGAGAATTTAAGATTTTCCTACGATTTTGGTCATGGAGGAAGTCGAACTGCATTTACAAAATGCTCATACTAGTATATTATTAGCCACAAAGAGATTTACCAATAGTTTGTTTCTTTTTACATTATAAATGAAAAGCTAGTCGAACTTGGAAATCACTTTTATATTTCAAACTTTTAGAATGCTATTGCGGTCTTCATATTGAAAAACTCCTTAATTAAGCTCTATTTTTAAGCTTCACTTCAGTAATATATGCAATCCTCTTAAGTTTCTAATAGCTGGTAGTCTTTTGGTGTACAAGCTAAGGCGTGGAGGGCCCCCATTGTCTCAACATGTGCACCCATTTTCATAGTTGTCCATATATGTATATACTAGTATATATCTTTGTGTGGTTTTCTTTCATGTTTATATTTACATATACAAGAAAGGCTTTACTTTCATGAAATTTTCATTATCTTGTCTATATATCCATTTTTGTGGTTTTCTTGTGTATAATTGTTCATAAATCCTTGTTTGAATTATAAGATTTTTTACATTGTTAATTATCATAGTTTAATTGCTATGCATAAGCAAAACATGTTTCACTTTCCAGCAATTTGTTAATGTTTTTGAGAAACAAGCTTTTTGAGATATTAGGTAAAATATTAGGGGAGCTTATATATGAAGAAAAGGTCCTAATGCATGCACAACCTATCAAACTAGACTTTGATAAATCATTTTAGATATTTCTTTCCATAGATAAGTGGATTCTTTGAGGAACAACCTTATTTAGAGTTTGGGTAAAAGATTAGGAAAGCCTATCTATAAAGAAAAGTCCATAATGCACTCACAATCCATCAAACTAAACTTGCATCACACATTGTTTCCATTCTTGAGAATTTCCTTTTATTAAACACCTGAAATTAACCATGATGATAAGAGTACAACATTGAGGAGTCATCCATTATAAGTATTTAAACCCAAACAAACTACAACATATGGGAGACTCGTACATCCTTAATCAACTAGTGAGTTTAAGTAAGTTGTGTGCTTTTATTTTCATGAAGTGTGAGTAGTTTAGGTGAGAAATATTAGTTCCTTTCAACAATTTTGGATTGTTAGATCATAATTTTGTTTCATGCTTTCTTGATTTTTTCAATTTACAGTTTTAAATTTTAATTGTTATGTTGTCTATTAGTTAACTTAAGCAACATGACACTAATATGAAATGGATTGATCGGCTGTTGAAAACATGGTTGTGAGGACGGATGTGTCGAGGTTCCCAAGTGAAGCAAAGTTATAGGAGAACGAGGGTCTACCATGGGGGATCTCAGTCACTGCTTTCATTGTAGCGGACAAAACAAGCTCCAATCCCATTTATGGCATCAATGGAGACCTCCTCCCTTGCCATAAGATATGATGGGCCTACTTCAATGCCCTTTTCAATGGGCACGTCTTTGTGCCCTTTGCAGAACCCTTAATGGATTTTTCGTTCAGATGGTTGCTCACTTTTCTCTTCCTCAATCATGCTCCGAGTTATCCTACTCCTTGGATGATTTGGAACTCCAAGATGATGGATTATGATATCTTTTTTCTTGTAACGATCTCAGATTTTTCAGATCCCTCCTAATTTACAATTTCATCTTCGGCTCCTACTTAGCCCCTGCTCGGCCTCTTCTGGTGGCCCGCTCCTATCGCGCCCAGCAATCTGCGTGTGAGCCCACACTGCCGCCCAGATCCCTGCGAGAGTGTCCACGCGGGGCCCTGCTCCTCCCTGCGGTTGGCCTGGACATGGGGGTTTGATCTGGCAGGCCCCTTCTTGATCAGCATTCATGGAGGTGCTAGGCACCCCCAGGCCCCTTCTTCTCCTCCCCCGTCGTCGATATCTTCAGCTGAGGCTTTCAACCGGCTTTTGGAAGGGCTCCCTAAGAAGAAGAATTTTGAAGCGGCGAAATTCGTCAAGAAACTCGATGATATTCCAAAGATCTCTCTCCCTCTGGAAACCCCGATTCAAGTTGCATTGTCCTTGTCCGAGCGAGCTCTCATCGGCCAGTTCACTGGTCTATGGCCATCCCCTAAATCCACAGAGAGCTGGGTCAAAAGAAACTGGTCGCCACTGATCAAAGAAAGTGTGACCTCATACTTTCTGGGGCGAGGATTCTTCCTCTTTCAATTCACCTCTAAAGATGACAAAGATCTGATTTTTCGAAATGGCCCTTACTCCATGGGCCCCCAGGGTTTGTACCTGAACAAATGGACTCCTGACTTCGATCCAACAGTAGATGTGCCCAAATCTGTCCTGGTGTGGGTTAGGCTTCCAAATCTCCCTGTTCATTGCTGGAACTGGGATTCTTTGATGCACATCGGAAATGCCTTGGGAAAATTCATAGATCGAGCGAACAACAAGGACCAATATGATTGCGTTAGGTTCTGCGTCGAGGTGGATCTAGAGGTGGGACTTCCAGAGGCCATCAAAATCAAGGTCGGAAGTTGGACGCATGTGCAGAAACTAGACTATGAACAACTACTCTTCAAATGCCGGAAATGCCAGGTTTATGGACACTTTGCCAGAAACTGCCCATCTACCAATGAAGCGGTGCAAGGGAAGGAGGTCGACTGGAATCAAGTTAAATGATCCAAAACTTCTTCCGAGATCCAGAAGCCAGGAGGCACTAGTGGTAAAGGTCCTCAGCAGGACCCTGCTCAGCAGATCCATCCCAAGGCCATCTTAGAGAACAGGTTCGATCCTCTCAGCTCCTAGCCAGAGGACACCCACGAAGTCGTAGTTCAAAAATCAGTGTCCACAGATAAAGGTATCCTGCCCATCTTTTCCAAGGACACGAGTGTTGTAGAAAGCTCAAAAGGCACCCCCGTTGAAATCGAGGAGGAGGATCAAGAATTAGAAGACTCGGAGGCGGAAGGAGAAATAGGAGATTCCCAAACCTCTGTAAGGAGATCTACAAGAGGGCACAAAATGGATCGGGAGAAAAGAGAGCAAGAAACGTACAAGGACAAATTACAGGGCACCCAACCAACTTTGGAGAAGTTGTTAGCAAAAAAGCCAAAGATGGCAAGAAACCAGCATCAAGGCTCCAAGGGAGCCCAACAAAGCAAAGGTAAATATTGAAAATAATCTCCTGGAACTGCAGGGGTATGGGGAGAAAAATCAAAGAAGAGGCTACAAGAAACTTAATAAGAATAGAGGCTCTGGATATACTCCTTCTCCAGGAGACTAAGATGGAGGAATCAGACTTCCTCCATTTAAGCAAAAAACTTTGGAATAAGAGTAAAGCAACAACTGTCTCAGCCCGAGGAGCCTCTTGAGGGCTGGGTACTCTTTGGAATGATAGCAGGTTTTTGCTAGTGTCTAAGACCTCAAATATCCATTGGTCGATGTTAAAGATGCAACATCTAATCACTAAAGAATTTTTTTGCCTATTCAACGTTTATGTACCGGTCAATGTTGGAGAAAAAAAGATCTGCTGGGATACAATAAGGCAGCAAGCAGATCTGGGCAATCTGGAAAATGTCATCATAGCAGGTGACCTTAACATCACGTTGCACTCTTTAGAAAAGCGAGGAGGCTGCATAGTGCGAGATTCGGCAAGGGAATGGGCAGAGGATCTCCTCCAAGACTGGTATCTGTTAGATATCAAGCCTGTCTCAGGTAAGTTCACATGGTCTATTAGAAGAATAGGCCTAGGTCATATTGCAGCAAGGTTGGATAGGTTTTTTGTGCAAAGCTCCTTTCTTTTGCTTGGTTTAGATGCTGGTATGCATATTTTACCTACTAGCACCTTGGACCATAAGCCTATCAAGCTCGATCTTTGAGCTCACACTGATCTTGGCCCCATACCTTTCAAGTTCAGTCCTCTGTGGATAAAGGAACCCAGCTTCTTGCAGATAGTCAAAGAAAGCTGGTCCCAGCCTGTCAACGGATCTCCGTTCTACATATGGGAAGAAAAACTCAGAAGATTGAAAACAGACCTAAAGTGTTGGGCCAAAAATCTCTCTAACCCAACAGCTGAAAGAAAAAAGCTCCAAAGCCAGCTTGACTCCCACCAATTACTCTCGAAAGAGGCACATGTGTCTAGAGAAATTCTAGATAAAGAGATTCAACTCCAGCAGCAATATCATAAAGCCTGCCTGGCCGAAGAGGAAACGTGGAGGATCAAATCTCGCTGTCTCTGGCTCAAATCTGGAGACAAAAATTCTGCATTTTTTCACAAGCAAGCTCAAGCTAGAAAATGCTTCAACTCCATAGCTGAAATTAAAGAGGATGCTTCCATCCACAAAGACTTTGCAAGCATCAAACAGGCAACCTTCCTTCACTTCAAATGGTTGTACAGTGAAGAGGCGTATGCATCTCAGAACTATAGTCTGATGGACGGGGTCCCCTCTTCAATTACTGCTGAGATGAATCGCCAGCTAGAAACCAAAGTCACAATGGAAGAAGTCAAAAGTGCCCTCTTTGCTATGGACCCAGATAAAGCTCCAGGTCCTGACGGTTTTTCCACGAGATTTCTACAAACCTACTGGCAAATCGTGGGAAAATATCTTTATAAAATGGCTCAAAAATCGCAAGCCTGTCAAAAATTGGAGGAAGTACAAATTCCTCGTTAATTGCTCTCATCCCCAAGGAAAAGGGCGCCAATTCCTTTGATAGATTTCGTCCCATCTCCCTTTGTAATACTGGTTACAAGCTGATCACCAAAATTATTACTACCACGCTGAAGCATATTCTCCCCAAAATCATTCCAGAGAACCAAGGGGGCTTTATACATGGGAGACAACTGGTGGACAACTTCATTTTAGTTCAAGAGGCAATCCTGTCAAGTCAACAATGCAAAGAAAAAGGTATGGTTATCAAACTGGATTTAGCAAATGCATTTGATCGTGTTAGACATAGTTTTCTTTTGAATGTGCTGAAAAAAATTGGTTTTTGGGAGAGATTTATCAAATGTATCCGAGCATGCATCGCGGAACCATGGATAGCTCCTTTAGTCAATGGTAGATCTGCTGGATTCTTTAAAGCTACAAGAGGACTAAGACAGGGTTGTCCCCTGTCCCCTCCTTTGTTTGTTATTCAAGCTTCCGTGCTCAGCTTCCATTTAAATAAAAAAATGCAAGATCAGGAGATCTCAGGGATTTCCATGGCGAGGGGGGTTCAAAGCATCAACCACGCCCTGTTTGCAGATGATACTCTGCTACTTTGGGCAGCTTCGACCCACTCTGCCATTAGATTCAAAGAGGCTATTGATGTGTTCTGTATGGAGTCCGGAAGCAGTCTCAACAAGGGAAAATGCCACACTTTCTGCTGGAATACATCGCCCTCTCTGCTAAACTCCATCGCTAGATGCTTAGGATTTGTTGCCTCCTCAAAATGGACCTCATTCAAGTATCTAGGGCTCCCTATCTTTCTCAAGCGTGCCTACAACAGGGATTGGCTTCTTCAGGTGGAAAAATTCAAATCCAAACTCCAGGCATGGGGATTTAATTGGCTAAACATGGCAGGCAAGTTAGTCCTTATCAAAGTTGTTCTTAGCAGCCTCCCTTTATTTCAGTTCTCAGTGCTTGTAGCTCCAATGGGCATCCTTCAGAAAATGGGAGATTGTTCTCAAGCCACAAATGGAGGGAGGGCTTAATTTCAAGAAACTCCCTCTGCAGAACATTGTTATGGGAACCAAGCTCCTTTGGAGAATTATAGCGCCCAAGCCTGGCTGGGCTTAGCTAGTGCTTTGGAGAAAATATTTCAGTGGTGAGAGGATTAGATGCTTGGAAGGTCCTTCTCCACAAGGCGTTTCGCCCTTCTCTAGTCTCTGCTCCTAAGGCTGCCTCGTTGATCCGATCCAAAGCTTATTGGATCCCTGGAAATGGGAAAAAAATAAACATATGGAATGACCGCATGATGGACCGTGAACCAACCGATGACTGTCCAAATGTGAACGCGGTGAGAATCTGGCTAACGGCTGCGGGGAAATCCACTCTGTGGGATATTTCTTTATGGAATGGGACACATTGGGTTGGTTAGATCCTGAATGATCTGCCACCGGACCTCCTTCAGGACTCCATCCACCTCCGCAACTTGCTCAATGGGATGGCCCCCACGCACATACGCAGAAAAGACAGGTGAGGCTAGGGCGCGCTCTCGGCTAGCTTCACAGTTGCCTAGGGATATGCACATATCGCCTCACTTCAAAACGTTCCTCCTGATCCAGCTCCATGGAAGGCTGTCTGGGACATCCCCTCGCTGCCCAAAATTTACATTTTCTGCTGGCTACTTTGTCACAGAAAAATTCTGACCGGGGATAACCTTCAAAGGCGTGGAATCTATGGCCCGTCCAGGTGTTCCCTATGCAAAGCAAATGAGGAATGTGCCACGCACCTCGTCCTAAAATGCGACTTCTCTACGCAGGTCTGGAGTGAACTAATGGTCCATTGGAACCCCAAATTTGAGCTCCCTACCTCCATAACAGAGTTATTCACTACTTGGAAAAGCAACTATCCCGGTTTCCCCCCCCACCAGAAACAAAGTGATCAAAGTGGCTTGGTCTTCTCTTCTCAAAATTTGCTGCTGGCAAATCTGGCTAGAGCGAAATAGCAGAATTTTCAGAAACGCCGAGCATGATGCCAAGGTGGTTGCGGCCAAGGTAAAGATCCAGTTAAAAGAATGTCTAGGGGACCAAAAAGATAACTCGAATCTCAGCTAGCTTGACATTGATTGGGGGACTTCCTTGAACCTGCAAATTCACCAAGCAGTCAGAAGTATGGGCTCTCATGAGGATTGGAAAATAAGGGGAAAAAACAGGGAGGAATTTCAAGGCTGGATCTCCAAGCATTAGGTTCACTCTCTCTTCTTTGACGGGGCAACAAAAGGAAATCCTAGCAATGTTGGGGCAGGAGGAGATATTAAAAACTCTGATGGAATATCGATCCACAACTTTGCCTGGGGTCTGGGGATCAACTCCAACATCCAAGCTGAAGCATTGGCCCTCTACCAAGGTCTTAAGGTACTCTTGAATCTGGAAATCAAGGAGGCAAACATTTTTGGGGACTGCCAAGTGATCATAAAACTCATGGTGACCAACTCTACACCTTGAGATTTAAGATTAGCAAGGTTGATACAAAGAATCAGAAGAGTGGTGAAGCTGTTCCAAAAACTGAATTACTTTCATGTTCTGAGAGATAACAATAAAGAATCAGATTGTGAAGCCAATAAAGCTGCACTTCTCTCCGTCGGGGCATTGATAAGAGACAGGGACGAAACATGGGATCCAATCCCATAACTCAATCCAGCTGATATGTTTTACTGTTTGATTTTATATCAGTTTGTTTGTATATTCAAGCTTGGGCAAATTGCAGAAATAAACTACATTGCTGAACCCAAAAAGAGCTGGAAGGGGAATACAAGATCCTTAGTACCTCAGAAGGTTGTTTCCACTTGGATCGGGCTCACCCCTATTGTAATCAGAAGGCTGATATTTAGACCACTGAATTAACACAATCCATAACCGTTCTTGTGAAAAAAAAAAAAAAAAGATCTGAGATTTTTCAGGTTTTTTTAGCCCCATGGTCGCTGTGGTATCGACTGTTCACAATGAATAAAACATTCAGACAATCAAGGACTGGACAGGGCAAGGGAACTTAATCTTCCACACATAAACGTTTTGCAGCTAATGGAAGGGTTTTTCGACTGTTTTCTAGTCCAGAGGTCCAAAACTAGAAAATATATCAATTGGGAGAAGGGGTAACCATAAATCTATTGTTTTTTAATGAATAAATGATCAATAATGATGGATCCTCTGCTAATCCATCAGTAAGTTGCGAAAAAAATTATGTTGTTAGTAAGGATGCAAATTTCCAAATTGTTGCAAAAACCCCAACAGGAAGGTCGATCCTCTTGTGGACTCAAATGGACTCACTGGTGAGAGATCTGAAATTGGTGGTTTATAAAAAAACTGGTATCCCAACAAAACTACAAAACATTATTTATGGGGGCATATCCATGCACGACCAAAGGTGCCCACAAGACTATGTCATAGAACAAAATTCCTCGATCATCATTAATATGAGGTTGCAGGGGTGGGGGCTCAAGAAGATCTAATATCCCCAAGAGCCTGAGATTAGCTAAAGGACAAACCAATGGATCTACGTCATTCAAAGACGCCCTCAAAGGAAAGGTTGCAGCATCAGGTAAACTTGAACAAACCCTTAATATTTCTGGGCCCTATATTATAGAGCAGATGAATGATATTCCAGAAATAACAGTATATCTAGTATAGATCAATAATATACGTACAACATATCAATCCGAGGAAATTATTTGCAGGTTCAATGGTTTTTGGCCAAAACATGTCGATTTTTTTTCAGTGGATCATTACGACCTGGACAATAAACTGTGAGATTCACTTATGGTTTTTCATAGTAAAGTTTGAATCATCAAAGATTAGAGATAAGGTTTTACATGATGGTCCTTGGTTATGGGGAAACATGATATTATTTTTCATGCCATAGTTCAGTTGTGTTATACAACAACCCTCCCATTTCAAAAATTTTCATATAAAACTTTAATAAGAAATGGGTCCCCTTTAATAAATAAAACCAATAAAACATTTGAAAATAAATAGTTTTTTTGCTTTTAAGATAAGTCAAATAAGAATCACAATTTGAAAATCTATTTAACCCACGAAAGTCCCCTTGATAAGATCCGATCTGATTTAAAATTATAACATAAACCTTATCATAAAGGAATATGTCGCATCGTGTACATCCTTTGTTTCAATGGTAGACTTAAGAGATGCCATCGCGGAAGACACAAAACGCATATCAAAAGCCCATATGAAATCCTCTGATGCGATTTCATTATTGCCAATAAAGGTGAAATATAATCATTAACGAATGTTTGCGGGTCTAAATTATAAATCAATTATAAATAAAAAGCAAACGATTTATTGATTTATTAAGGTTATCCCGCTCACCATTTATCGCGATCGAAACTATACAAAGGAAACATTTAAGCATAACATTTGTACCTCTTGATCTGTTATATGCGATTATCTCTAGTCGCTGATCGGGAAGTTATGATATTCATTTTAAAGGATTGTTATTAGATTTTCGATGCGACATATCATTACAACATTTAAGTATCACATTGGAAGTTACGAGAAATCATTAAGAGAGCAGTTATGGTTGAGTCCTTCAAGGATTTCATCCGTGGTAGCGTAATATATCAAAATCCATATCACCCATTGCGCTTAATTGCTGTTAATCTTGTATACTGTGTATTAGATTTGAACAAATTTATCCTCTGTTACGTTCTTCTGTTTCGTTTTGCAGAGTAAGTTTGAATTCATCAATCTAGTAAAAATGACGAAGAAATTGAAGAAATTAAAGGTCCCCGTCATAACCAAAGATGAACTAGTAAAGAAGGTACTGATAGTTGATACTACTTCCCTCGGTCTTGGCAAGGCTTCATGGGAAAGAATATATAATTTACTGGAAGCCGATGATCCAACCAAAATTGAAGAAGAAGGAGGAACGACTGACTCTAGTACTAAAACAGAAAGTACTCTTAAGGATTTGGCCAGCTCCTTCCTCCACAGAATAACGGCCAACAACAAAGTATTACCCTACAATGACTTGGTTAGATGGGTAATTGAGAGTATCAACATAACGGATAGAGCTTTCTTTACTGCTGATGGAAGGATGTTTGGGTCATTTAGGGCGGAAGATATAAAAAAGATGTACCATTTCTTGGACCCCCAGAAGCATTACAACAAGGCATTTTTAGAAGCTTTTGCCAAAGAAAACTATGCCAGGTGTTCTGCCCGTAGCTTCAGGAGGTATTCACATTTGGCATATGCCTGCTCTGACCGAGATCTTTGGGATGATTCCCGTACTACAGTTTGGTGGGGGAACTTTGGGACATCCTTGGGGAAATGCGAAGTCCAACCCTATCAAGCAATGGAGGAATTTCCCAAACAAATAGAAGCATGAATCTTTGGGAATGTACTCCGTAGACTCCTTAACATATCCTTATTGCTATGCTGGTGCCATGATATGTAGACTCTTTGGAGTCTCTGATTCAGCTAGGTTTTCTATATAAATGGTGCCCTTGATGGAAGAAACAATTGACTCTTATATCATGGATTGGGCAACCATTTTATCTGATTAAATGGCCAACCAAATCCTTGATTATAGAAGAAAAAAGTTTGTTACTACCCGGATAATTCCCCTGTTCTATATGAGTGCCTACATTTGGATATCATCTGCTTCAATTCTGATTACCCCATTTTAGCCTCGAAATGGATTCCACAAGACTCAAATCCCATTCATATCTATCATAAGTATTTGTGGAAGACCCACTATAGAAATCATCTTTATAGAATCTGCCATGGTTTTGTCTTGCTCGTTCATTATGTTATATTCAACAAACCTGCTCCTCGGTTGTCCGATAAAGCCAGTGTCGACCTAACATCGATCGGTAGTTGGTTCGGTGAAGAAAAGTTCACCTACATCAGACTTTTTGGCAGTACTACAGATCCACATGTCCTCCCCTTATACATTCCTGACAAGTTATTGGCCAGAGAAATAGCTTATCAGATAACAGAAATAGGGATGTCCAGGAACCTTAAGGAGTCCAAAATGAAAATGTAGCCTTCATTCCCCCTCCGATGTGGTACTTACACACTGCATGACTTCAAACATGTAGAGAAAGAAACAAAGAAAATGAAAATGTTAAAGTTAGCAGTCATTCCAAAGAGACAGTATGATCCAAAAGCAGTGGCCTACAACTTCACCTCTCATGTGAAACTGGCCAAGTTTGAACATGAGAAGGAAGATTATGATGGTTTGTTCACTTCAGCTCAGTTGTTTTCTCAGGTAAAACATCTAGCAAAAATCATATTGGGAGCAGAGGGATTAGAGAGATTTATGAAGTTCAGAACACAGAGGTTGCAAACATTACCTCTAGACTTGTTGAATACTACCTCTATGGTGCAACATGAAGAACACAATGAAGAAAAGACTATTGAGAAGACTCTTCAAAGGGAGAAGAGCCCTGAAAGGGAGAAAAGTACCAAGGAGGAGCGAAGAAATGAAGGAACCAGTGACCTCCTTGATACTGATGTACATATTGATTCTAGCTTACTCAAGGAATAGGATTAATTCGATCAAATGATCAAGAACCAGAATGACTCCCAAAAGCTCACTACACCAAAATCACCCCCAGCACAAGAGCCTGGAGTTATTAATGTTCCAATTGAAGGGGCAATCGGCACACCCAACATTCAGCAGGATATTGAGATAATTCCTGAAAATCCTATAGAGGATATTGTACTAAAAATAGAAGAAATACCACCCCTAGATGTATTCTACAGTCCAAAACATAGGCCTGTGGTTAAAAGACAGAGGAAAAAGAGGAAAATTGATCAAGGACCTCTTTCAACTTCTCATGCCAAAATGATGAATGTGGTATGGAAAGACTCAGAAATTAATCCTTCTGAGGATTTAACCATATTATCTCAGTATGCAGGGGCTTATACGGCTGCAACAATGGACAAAGCCTCAGAAGTCAGCCAGCTAACTAGGAAAAAGGATCAGAGGATCACTCAACTTGAAGGGAAATTGGCGGAAGAACAACAAAGGATTAGTCACCTTGAACAACAGCTAGTAGAGTAGAGACAATAAAATGAGCAACTAAAAGAACAGTTGAATCTGGATAAGTAGGAGATTGATCAGAAGGATCTCCAGAAACAACAGAAGTCTCAAGAACTAAGCAGGCTTCAAATGGAAATTCAACAGGAAAAGAAGGCTAAACAAGATCAAATTGCACAACTGCAATTACAGATATAAAAGTTCAATGGTTATCCACAGGTTAGTGAATTCAGGGAAGAAGCCTTAGAAGTAACCAAAGCCTTATCCGGGTAGTTAAACATCCTTTTCCATAATATATCATTGGTTGATCCATTGTGTGTTATCTCTGCATCGCTGATTGAAAAGGCAATTGACACTAGACTGGAATTTGAAAAAGCAGATGAAAATATAACAAATTTTCTCTCTTGGCAAAATTCCGAAGAAGGCATGGCTGCCAATTTGCCAAAAATACAAGAATCGCACAAGGAAATCTTGTTTTCGGAATGGGAGTCAGTTAATAAAAGTCGAAAGAGCGACTTCTAGAGTCAAGGATACAATGAACGATGTAATTGAGTTAGTAAATGATAGCTTATATATGGCTAACTTGATCTCCAATTTCTCTCCAGGAAAACTCCCGAAAACAAAAGCACTAGAAGAATAATGGAGACAGGATATGGCAAGCAGGGAAGAACAAATCAACAAAGTGCAAAGCTTGACATGGGATGCATTTTGGTTTTTCCTAGTCAAGCTGTAGAGTCAGTAGATGGCCATGAAATGCCTTTCCAATGTAGTCATTCTCATGATTTCCGAACTCTCCGATGTTATGTATAAAACCCAACTACATTCCAGGATGAGTCACCCTCCAGAGATTCAGCGAATGCTCTCAATTTGTTAGCTGCAGGCACAAGAGAAGAAATAGATTCAACGAATCAGTTAAAAGGCTATTGCGTTGTTGTTTTCATGAATCAAATCCCAGATTTTCATGTTTGCAGTTTTGACAGCTCATAGCGATTTTTATTGATATTTAGTTTTTATTTTGATTATTTAAACCCTTTCATGTCTTTTAAGAAATGGTCCTCAATCTGTATAAGATTTGACTTAAGAAGTTGCACTTCTATACTTCTAAATATTTGTTTTTATCAATAGTGGATCAAGGTTCTGCATTTTTGTGAAAGAAGATTTTTCAATACTTGCACTTTTGTTTTTCCTGGAATACTTTCTCAAATAAGAAAGTGAAATCAGAGTGTATTTTACATCAGAAGGATTTAAATGCATGCGATATTCCTATCACTGCTTTTGTCTTATTTCCTTATGTGAAGAAACATTTCTTTTAAAAGTTGCTATTGATGATATATATGCATGTTTTTTCAAACAATTCTTTAGCATATAATTTCTGAAGGTTTTAGAATTGTGATCATTTGAATATATATGTTAGCGATATACATTACGATGAATGTGATATGCTTTTATTATTTCTTCATTTAACATTTTAAACGAAGTAATCATTATATGAATACATCTTTCTATTGAAGAATAAGCCATCTATGTGATTATTCATCTATTAGAAATAATAAGAAATCTCATTGTTAACAAGATACCCGGGTTATATAGTTATACTTGTATATTTTGAGTTATAAGTTGAAACATCTATCACTCTCCATTATACAAAACAAGCATTCATTAAACCATTTGTTAAGGGAAATTGGTCCCATAATATCCAGTCAGAGCCACCACACCATGTTAGGGCCTAAATCTACCTCAGGTTGAGAAAGGTAGGATCTAGGGTAACATCAAACCACGCTTAACCTGGTAGCTAGCCCTACCAGGTTGGGAGAGGGCTCTCTCCTTGTCAATCTTAGGAAAATATAGCAAATGAAGCTTGAGATGACTGATGTAAAGACTAATCTTAGGCTAGGTATATGCTCATTGGAGTTTGATTGAATTTTATGTTGGTTTGCTGGCTCAAAAGTGAAAGGCAGATTTGGGTCCGGGGAATGGACTCAGTTTTGCAGAGGTTTCTGTGGGGCGAAGTAGGCAAATTCTTTAGTACTTTAAATTGAATGAGATGGAGAGTCTTAAGACTGGTGAGGAGTTGGAGAGGGCATGAGAGTCTTAGGAATCCTCTTCAAAGAGGAAAAAACATAAAAAACTAAACAAACCCTAGGTAGAGCACTGCAATATCAATGATTTCTACCTTTAACCTTGATTCATTTAGTTCAGTTGAAAGAGAGAGATAATGGCATACATAAACACATGTAAAACTTGAAATACAAAAGAAAAAACAATACCAAATAACCTTTCCACAAGGATCCCACAAAATGCTGCAAACCCTAGTCTATTCCTTTGCCAAACTGCAGAGATAAATGTACAATGCTGCTCAAATCTTTCACAAGAGTCCAACCTTTACAAATGACTGAAAAACTACTAGATATAGGCAACAAAAAACTCATGCTAGGCTTTAGGGGTTGAATTCATGAGTTTAGGAGTTGTTCCAACAAGATCTAAACTAAGAACTAAAAAGTAGGTAGCGGAACAACTTGCCTCTAAAATCTAGGATATTGATTCATTCAGTTCAAAACTATCTTTTCATGATGTATCTACCTCCATGAGTGAATTTTCAACATTTTTACATCAAATTCCATCAAGTTACATTAATTTACATCAATATTTTGACCATAAGAGAGAGAAAAGTCAAACTGAGAAAAAACTAGGCGAAAAACAGAATTTTTTGGCAAAAATGACAATTTTCCATCCTGTGCACCGCGCCACTGTCCCTGTGCATAACGCCTTTTTGCAACTGATTTTGGAGGCCTTTCCGTGCACCACATTTTCTCTAAGTGGGTTTGTTGGAAAGGTCTGTATGTCTACTTTATAGAACAGGTGGAATTTTTGAATCTGGCATCCATTTTCCCCTCCAAAAGTGAGTTCTCCCAACACTGCTTCCTGTGTGGCTAAAAAGGGGCAGAAGGGGCATTTTTGAGGTGTTTTTGACCCTTTTGGAAGCTCAAAACTTGACAAAAATTTCTAGCCATTTCTGGGAATTCATAATTTTTCATGAGGAATCCAAAAATGTAGAGTTTTCCTCCAGAGGAGGTCCCTAGCAAAAGCGAGCGCCAGGTGGCCCTATGCACCAGGCAAAAAAATCTGTGTTTTGCTTCAAAAATTCAAAATTGACAAAAAGTGTGCCAAATTTCTTGAAATTTGGGATGAGTGACCTGCATCAAGTGCTATGTTGGGCTAAGGAAGCCTCAGCCAAAATCTCGAGCTTGTTTTGCTCTTTCTTCCTCGTCAAAGTTTTCGTCAACTTAGCCTTCAAGGTTCTTATTGTTGCTTTGCAAACTTTGTTTCTTGCCAAATAGTGATAGGCCATGTGCCTCAACATCTTTTTCTCTCCTTCTCCAGCATCTACTCCAAGTGCATGTTTTCCCTCTCAAGCCAAGACTCACGATCAACTTCAATCTCTTGCTCTAGCGGTGTCAACTTGATTTTTCTCCTCTTTGTTACTTGTTTATTTTCTCTTATGTTTTGCAGCTCCATGATAGTCTGCTGGTCTTCCAACTGCTTGTTCCTTTGCTCAAGATAGTTTATTACCCACTTGGCTCTTTCTAGGTTAAGAGACAAGTCATGAATGTCAGTGTTTTGTTCCTGGATGATCTCCTTGAGCTTTGAGCTTTGGGAGCCCAAATCAGTGTCCTCATCCTGAATGAGAATGAAATCTCTCCCTTGACCTTCCGAAGGCCCCTCATCATGCACTGGTTGTTTACCTTTGTCCTGTACCTGCTTTTCTATTAAAGGAAACGAGGCCTCTTCCACCCCAGGTGGAGATAGTACTTGTTTTGCCGCTACAAATAGCCTCCTTGTCCCCTTTTGATAAGTGATGAATACTGGCACACTGGTGGTTTGAGTCTCATGCACTTCTTGCTGATGTGAAGGCCCTCCCGCCTCATGAAAAACTGATGGGGTCACTTGAGGACTTGTGAAAACCTCATGTGAAATGAAATCATCCCATGAAACATTCAGTAAGCTCAGCTGATGCAACACCACAATCTTGATCAATGCAAAGTGATACATGCTATTGTACTATTGATGAGGAGGCTTCCTTTTCACTAATGTGGTCATTTTCTCAATATTCCGGCACATGAAATAGGGGAGGTTCATCATCCTCACCCTAGTGAAATGCATCAATAATCTAATATGGTATGCGTACAAGCAAGAAAATCTACCTTCACAGCTGAAATATTTGATTATGAGCTTATGAGAGGAGTATATGTATCCTGTAGGTATCTGAAAGGGAAGACCCTACTGATTTGCCTCTGATAGCTAGCCTTGATATAAGGCTCATAATGCTCTTTGTCAGCGAGTTGTCCCTTGTTCCATTATTCTCCCACATTTGGAATACCTGTTGCTTCAGCTATAGTTTCAGGTGTCAAAGTGAATGTAACACCTGCCAAATTGACCCGACCATTGTGAAGATGGAGGACAAACAATCTAGCAAGCTCATGGTGCTATTTGACTCTTTCCACCATCTCGCAAAACTGATAGCAAGATTGATGTTTGAAACATGCTACAGCAAGAGGACAAGCCAATAGCTCTGTAAGTGTAGTGGGCTCCTCCCGGATGTGTTTGCCTCCCTTGTGAGGTTTTCTAGGTGCATGAAGTTCTTGAGAGGAATCACTTACTGTTTCTTCATCTCTTTCATAAGGTGAATCTGTCTCCATGTTTGCCACTGTTTGTGTTTCAATGATGAGTATGAAGAGATTTATATCAAAAATAGGTGTTTGCTATTCAATGAAAGGGATTGATGATTGGAGACAGTGAATGAGGGATTTTTTGATGCTGATTGTAGGTTTTTTGAGAGGTGATAGGGTTTAGAGATACTAATTAGGGTTTGGGAGTAGTGGGATTAGGTATTAGGGTTTTTAGTTTTGGGGATAGGGGAATAAATGAGTGTGAATGAGAAAGGGGAGGGAAAATGAAATGAGGGGAGTGTAGCGAAGAGGAAAATGAAAATGGTGGAGGGGACAACAGCAAAAATTGCAACTTTGCAAACCCTAGGCAGTTTTTCAATACACTGTGCAACAAACTAAGGTTTGTATTTCACCTATTGAAACACCATCAAAGAGGATGAAAATCTCTTGCAAAGGCACTTTGGGATGCTTAACTTACTTGTTGAATGAAGCTTGGAAGATTTTGGAGGTTGATGAAGTTGTTTGGATGAGATCCAGGCTTAAAAGGCAGGTGCGCCGTGCCCACTAACAGGTGCACCGTGCCACTTAGGTGCACCACACCTATGTATTTTCCAACGTATTAGCTAAGCTCTATGCGCCGCGCTGAGCAGGTGCACTGCGCCAAGAGCTTTGCACAATTTTGCTGCAATTTTTCTCCCTTAGCCCTCAAATCGCGATTTTCTCTTGTTTCTTTCACTTTTTGGCACAAATAAAGTCTTGAACATGAGAAACACTTTGTATACCCTTGGAATTCAATTTTTATTTACAAAAACCCACTTTTCTAAAGTTTGCTTTTCACTTGTTTTTTAAAACTCTGTTTTGGCAGTTTGACTTGTTTTTTGCCTTTGATGGACTAAATGCTTTGAACTTTTGACTCTTTTGCAGGAGTTGGAGTGCAGGAGCTTAGAAAGGTGACTAGGGTTACTACTCGAACTTATTACATATAGGAAAAATGAAATTACATGAAATTCTTATACATAAAAAATAAAACTCTGTTTTTCCTCAAAATAGGGTTTTGAGGAAAAACCAATTACTGAGCATGTGATTATTGAAAATTTTGATCCCGAAGTTTTAATTGACCTCCTCATGTGCCTACTAACCATTATTGAGCTTTTACATGACTTTAATGACAAAACCCTAGACCTAATGAGACCTAAAACCCTAAAAATGATTTTTTCAGATGTAAAGACAGAAAATGACTGTAAATGACTTGAATTTGTGAAAATAGGCCAACAGGTAAAGACCATGAGGGAAAAATGATAATATGCCACTGCCATCAGATGATCCATGATCCTAATGGAATGCAGCTGATTAGATGAGACACCTAAAATGCAATGCAACAAGAGAATTTTGATCATTAATGGAGGGATGAAGATACTGACTCTAACACACCAAACGGAAAAGGAGTTGCAGTAAGGTCCGGACCAGGTGGTTATCTCCAATGTTGATGTAGCGATTTTAGAGGGATCAACATTTTTGGTGCTAGAAGGAAGGCTAGATCTGTGAATGGCAAGTAAATCCAAATCCATAGGCCATTTTAAGAGTAAAACCCCCTCACCATCTCCTCCAACTTCTCCTTCGCATTCTAAATCTCCTATCTTTAAGTGAGAAGTTGAAAAGGAAAACACAACACCCACTGCTGAAAACTTAAACACACCTGACCATTCTTCTCTTGAACCCCCTGAAGTTTAAACCTTGATTAATAAACTCCAAGGGTTTTCAATGTCCCAATAATAAACTGAGTTATCCCAAGGCAGTGTGACCTCGCAATATATTCCATCCTAGCCTCTTACAAGATCCTAGAGTGAAGACACCTTTAGAGTCTGAGAGTGAGACTCTTTCTTCATCATCATCCATTCCCTCTAAACCATTGCAAGGTCATCCATCCACTCCCCAACTCAAGATCATAATCCATAAGGGTACAGGTACTCCATCATCCTCTACCCAATCACTTTCAACTATCTCTTCACCCTCCTCTACTGTCAGTTCGACAATGGCAAATAATCAACCTCAACCAAGGCCATGGACAAATCCAAGAGCTATCACTATGCCTGCACCCTTCAATCAATTACTAGCTCATCCTAAAAAATGGTTACCAAAATTTAATCCAGACATTAGCATATTAGCAGAAGAACATATAAACAATTTTATGTTGTCCATAAACCTGAATGGGGTAATAGAAGAAGATGTTGTTGTTAGGCTTTTCCCATATACTCTACAAGGGGCACCTGGATCATGGTATTTTTCATTACCACTAGGATCCATCAATAGCTAGGATGCTCTTCAGGAACAATTTTTAACCAAGTTTGGAGATGGTAGGTCTACAACAACTTTGATTAATGACCTCTCCAATTTGAAATATGAATCAAAGGAACCCATCAAAAACTTCAACTCTCGATTTAATAAACCACTGAATAAAATTCCTGCAACATCCAAGCCTAGTGAAGAAGTCTGAAGTGAATGGTATATCTCTTCTTTACCTTCAAACATAGCCATTTTCTTTGATAGGGCTGCCAAGTCTACATTAGAAGAAAATATGAAGGAAGCTATCATTGTTTAAAAACACATCATTGCTTTGAAAAAGAAAAATGCCCTTGAAGAAAGAAAAAAGGAAAAAAAAAGAAGGTTACTTCCAAAGATGATTCAAAGATGAAAGCAGCTAAAGACCCATATGATATGGAAGGCTTGAAAAAAGTTCTGAAGACTATGTCCAATGAAATGGTAGAGATAAAAAAACAGGTAGCTGAAACCTCTACTAAAAAACCATTTAGGAACTTCAAAAGAACTGAAGCAAAGCCACCTAATGCTATATCTAATGCAGAATCAGATCTAGATGATGATAAAGATGATGACACAGTTTTGCCATTTGAGGAAACGGAAGAAGATGAGATAGTTGAATGTCACGGTATGTGGGACTTCATTTTTCCTAACTCTAATAATGAAAGTGAATAGGAAGCTCTCCTAGTAAATGCCAAAAGTAAAATTGCTATAGGGCCTGTTCAAACAAATCCAAAGAAGAAAAATGCAAGCTAGAGCTTTCTTTACTACTGATGGAATGATGTTCAGGTTATTCAAGGCGGAATATATCAAAAAGATGTACCATTTTCCGAACCCCAGAAGCATTACAATAAGGCATTTTTAGAAGCTTTCACCAAGGAGAATGATGTGGAATCCAACCCTATCAAGCAGTGGAGGCATTTCCCAAACAAACACAAGCATGAATCTTCAGTTATGTACTTCGTAGACTCCTTAGCATCTCCTTTTTGCTATGTTGGCGCCATGATATGTAAACTCTTTGGAGTCTCTAATTCAGCTAGGTTTTCTAAAGAAATGGTGCCCTTGATGGAAGCAACAATTCATTCTTTTATCATGGATTGGGCAACCATTTTATCTGATAAAATAGCCAACCAAATCCTTGATTATAGAAGATACAAGTTTGTTACTAACCGGATAATTCCCCCATTCTTATGAGTGCCTACATTATGGATACCATCTGCTTCAATTCTGAATACCCCATTTTAGGCTGGAAATGGACTCCACAAGACCCAACTCCCATTCATATCTATCATAAGTATTTGTGGAAGGCCCATTATAGAAATAATCTTTATAGAATTTGCCATGGTTTTGTCTTGCCCATTCATTATGCTATATTTAACAAACCTGCTCCTCGGTTGTCCGATGAAGCCAATGTCGACCTAACATCAATTGCTAGTTGGTTCGGTGAAGAAGAGTTCACCTACATCAGACTTTTTGGCAGCACTACAGATCCACATGTCCTCCCCTTATACATTCTTGATAAGCTATTGGCCAGAGAAATAGCTTATCAGATAATAAAAACAGGGATGTCCAGGAACCTTAAGGAATCCAAAAGGCAAATGTGGCCTTCATTGCCCCTTTGATGCGGTACTTACACACTATATTAATTCAAACATGCAGAGAAAAAAATAGAGAAAATAAAAATGTTAAAGTTAGCAGTCATTCCAGAGAGGTAGTATGATCCAAAAGAAGTGGCCTACAACTTCACCTCTCATGTGAAACTTTCCATGTTTGAACATGAGAAGGATTATTATGATGATTTGTTCACTTCAACTTAGTTGTTTTCTCAAGTAAAACATCTAGGTCTACAATTTTTAACCTAGTTTGGAGATGATAGGTCTACAACAACTTTGATTAATGACCTCTCCAATTTGAAATATGAATCAAAGTAACCCATCAAAGACTTCAACTCTTGATTTAATAAACTATTGAATAAAATTCCTGCAACATCCAAGCCTAGTGAAGAAGTCCAAAGTGAATGGTATATCTCTGCTTTACCTTCAAACATAGCCATTTTCGTTGATAGGGTTGCCAAGCCTACATTAGCAGAAAATATGAAGGAAGCAATCGTTGTTGAAAAACGTATCATTGCTTTGGAAAAGAAAAATGCCCTTGAAGAAAGAAAATAAAAAAAGGTTACTTTCAAAGATGATTCAAAGAAGAAAGCAGCTAAAGACTCATATGATATGGAAGGCTTGCAAAAAGTTCTGAAGACTATGTCCAATGAAATGGTAGAGATAAAAAAAACACGTAGCTGAAATCTCTACTAAAAAACCATTTAGGTACTTCAAAAGAACTGAAGCAAAACCACCTAATGCTATATCTAATGTAGAATCAGATCTAGATGACGATGAAGATGAAGACACAGTTTTGTCATCGGAGGAAATGGAGGAAGATGAGATAGTTGAATGTCATGGTATGTGGGACTTCATTTTGCCTAACTCTGATAATGAAAGTGAACGGGAAGCTCTCCCAGTAATACCAGAAGTAAAATTGCTACAGGGCATGTTCAAACAAATCCAAAGAAGAAAAATGCAAGCCCTATTGCCAAAGACAAGGCTCCCATGAAGAAAACTCCAGTTGTATCTACCCAAAATCAGCCATCATCTTCCAATCCACCCTCATTATCTAAGACATTAGTAGTCTCTGACTCTATGGATTACAACATTGTTGAAGACATGAAGAAGACTAGAGAAAGTATTTCTTTATTTGAGCTTAGCAAGCTCAAACATCAACATAAATTGTTGCTTAAAGAGTTAAATGTAGTGCCGTCTTCTCCTCTTCCAAATGCTGTATTATCTAAGGCAGCTAAAGGATCAGATAAGCAACTAAAGGATCAGGTAAGCCACCATCGGATAAAGTAGATGTTACTCATGCTGTTTTGATCGGAGATAGATCCAGTTCTCACACTCCGCCTTTTCTCTTGACCTATGAGATCTACAATAGAAATCTGCATAACTGCCTAATAGATTTAGGGGCTTCATCAAACATAATACCAACCTCGGTTTTCTCAAAATTAAACATTGAGCCCCAGAAATCTGCAGTCCATATTGTTTAGTTAGATCAGACTAAGGTTCAAGTTTTAGGAGAGATTAATTCAATCACCATTAGGTTATCAACTGATCCCAGAGTAGTTCAAAGAATTGATATATTGATTGCTGACATCCCTGAGTTTTATGGTTTAATTCTAAGCAGGGATTGGTCTGAAAAACTCCATGGTTACATTTCCACTGATTGGTCTCACATGTGGCTTCCCTATAAATGGAAACCAAATCAGATCAAAATTGATCGGGAGATGCACATGACCCATACTGTGACGGAGTTTGAGCAGGAAAACCAACCTATAGCTTTCAATAACAACATTCTCGGAAATTACTCAGCCGAATCATTCTTGGTAATTTTAACGCTCAATCATCACCTTTCCCTGTTAATAGTTTCACATCACAAATTGAAAGCTTCTCTCATACGGATACCTCGAGGTGTGTTACTATTGCTGAGGAAATTGTAAATAAATATGTAGATAAGCCTATATTTTGGTCTTTATATTTTCATGGATCAAAATCCAATGATGGTTCAAGAGCAGGATGTATTTTAGTTAGTCCAGAAGGGGAAAAACTATGCTATGATGCATACTAGAATTTGAGTGCACCAATAACACTGCAAAATATGAGGCGTTGATTCAAGGGCTCTATAAAGAAATAGGCCCGAAGATTCAATATCTGAAAGTATTTGTTGATTATGAAATTGTCATCAAACAGGTAAGGAACACTACCCATTGCCTTTCAGGACATCTCAAACATTATCAATCCCTTGTTCAAGACCTCATAACTCATTTTCTAGCATTTGACATTTCTTCTATTCCTAGATCTCAGAATGCAACAACTGATTTATTGGCTAATGTTGCTTCTAAGCTCCTTCCATCCAAGGATTATAGTCCCAATAGGTTTTCAATTGAATTAATTTTTCGACCATTTGTTCCAAACAATGTCACCAATTGGCGGGTATTTAATCATGATGAATACATTTTAAATTTCTTAACTTTTGAAAAATCTTATGATGACCAGATTATTGATGAAAATGATCATGATCTTCAAATAAAACAAAGACCGAATGAGAATTCTATCCCTAAATCAGTGGTCAAGCTTGAAGATCTCTATGATATCAAGGATAGGTTCAAAAAGGTCACTAATTCAAAACTTCAAAGTTCTACTTTAAGCTTTGAATTAGTAAATCTTGGCACTGAGGCCAAACCACAAAATGTTAATCTAGGACTTGGACTCACTTCAAAAGAAAGATTTGCTTTTATCAAATTACTAAACAAATACAAAAATGTTTTTGCTTGGAATTACCAAGCTCTGAGAACGTATGATACTTCTATCATTCAACACATAATTCCAATGATTTATGAGGAGAAACCTGTACAACAAAAATTGAGGAAAATTCACTCAAATCTGGAGAGTCAAATCAAAGCAGAGTTGAATAAACTCTTGAAAGCTAAGATAATTTTTCCGGTTAGACATTCTAAATGGGTTTCAAACTTGGTACCTATAAGAAAAAATAATGGAGATATAAGGATTTGCATAGATTTTAGAAATCTCAATAAGCCATGCCAAAAACATAATTTCCCATTACCAACAATGGAACAGATACTTCAATCAGTAGCTGGTTCAGAGTTAAGATATTTTCTGGATGGTTTTTCTGGGTACAATCAAATACTGGTTCACCCAGATGACAGACTAAAAACTACATTCAGAACTAAATAGGGAGCATATGCTTATCATAAAATGCCTTTTGGTTTGATTGATGCTGAAGCTACTTTCCAACGAGAAATGGATATAGCCTTCAAAGGTTTGATTAACAAGTCAGTTGTTGTCTACTTAGATGACATAATTGTCTTTTCTAAGAAAAGGGTCAATCATTTACATGATTTGAAGCAAATATTTGAGTGATGTAAAAGGTATGGGATTTCTCTAAATCCCGAGAAATCATTCTTTGCTCTTAATGAAGGAAAACTCTTAGGGTTTATTGTATCCAAAGATGGCATATATATTGATTCTCACAGGATTAAAGAGATTTCTAACATTCCTTTGCCACATAACAAGAAGTCAATGCAATCATTTTTGGGACAGATAAATTTTGTAAAAAGATTTGTTCCTGATTTTTCTCATATAGTCTTGCCTTCGCAAAATATGATTAAGAAAAATTCAGTTTTCAAATGGGGATATAATGAAAAAGAGGTTTTTGAAATGATCAAACAAGCAATTATTAATGCTTCTGCATTGACACCCCAAATTTTTCTAGTCATTTTATTTTGTACACTTTAGCCACTGAAACATCTTATGCTATTGTTTTAACACAAATCAACGATCAGCAAGTTGAAGCACCCATATCCTTCTTCAGTTCTAATTTACAAGGTGCTGAAATTAACTATTCCGAAGTAGAAAAACAAGCTTTCGCTGTGTTTAAATCTATCAAACACTTTAGGCCATTCCTCCTAAAAACACACACGAAAGTAATTGTCCCATTATCTACAGTGAGGAAATTGCTAGTTCAAAGAGAAGTAGGAGAGAAGAGAGCTAACTGGGTAACAAATTTACAAGAGTGTGATATTGATATTAAATCAACGAAAATTGTGAGAGGACAAGGTTATTGTAGGTTATTAACAAGAGCTTCTAATATTCTAGAACATAAATATTTCGATAATACTTTTCAAGTGAACGAGCTAAGTATCATGAATTTGAATCTCAGTATGCTAATCTGATCTTTTATTTGAAAAATGGATATTCTCCTCTTGATTCCAGTTACAAAAACAAACGTGCCTTAGGATTAAAAGAAAAACACTTCGAAATCATTGATGATGTGTTATCAAGAAGAAATTATGACTCAATTTTATTAAGATGCCTTGAAAAAAATGAAGCACAAAAGGTTTTGCAGGAATTACATAATGGTCCAGCAGGTGGACATTTTGGAGGTGATACTACAACACACAAGATAATACATGCTGGATATTATTGGCCCACCTTGTTTAAAGATGCCCATAACTCTGCAAGTAAATGCAAGATATGCCAAACCACTAGTGGAAGACAAAGGAAACCAACCTTTCCTTTACAACGAGTAAAAATTGAGCAACCATTTGAATAATGGGGGCTTGATATCATAGGAGAGATTGTTTCACATTCTTCCAAGCAACACAAATACATCCTTACAGCCACATATTACTTCACAAAGTGGGTAGAAGCAACTCCTTTTAAGGTAGCTAATTCTAATGCAATCATTGAATTCATTGATCTGTTCATCATTACCAGGTTTTGTGTACCTAATGCCCTTATTTTTGACAATGCATCTTATTTTTCTAGAAGTACTATACTTGAATTTGCTTTTAAGAGAGGTTTTAAATTAAAGTATTCTGCAAACTACTACCCTCAAGGTAATGGTTTGATGGAATCGACTAATAAAAATCTCATTAAGATTACTAAAAGAACTATTGATCAGAATCAAAAGAATTGGCATAAATCTTTGATATTTGCATTATGGGTAGACCACATAACTCAGAAGGCCTCAATAGGTACTTCTCCATTCAACTTATTGTATGGGAAAGAGGTTGTAATACCAACAAACTTAGCACTCCCATCTCTAGCCCTAGTACAATTTATTGAAGAAAATCCTTCTTCCTCTATTCAATTAAGATTTGATCAAGTCCTCAAATTAGAGGAAGAAAGAGAAGAGGCCAAAATCACTCATGCTAAACATCAACAAGTCATTAAATCTTCTTTTGATGCAAGTTCTACCGGCCCAGAAATTTTACAAATTGGTGATCTTGTTTTAAAATTGGACAAAGCACATCAAGGCAAAGGTAAACATACCAAATTTCAAAAGATGTGGCTTGGACCATTTCAAATCATTGAGAAGATAGACTCATCAACATTCATATTGCAAGATTTATTAGGAAAGAGAGATTATCTTCCTGTCAATGGGCTTATCTTAAAGAAATTCTTTACTTAAGGAGGTAACCCCTTCTTATCTATAAATATTCATTATGCAAGTTTGTTTATTTTATTTTTTATTTTTAGATAATAATGTTGTAAATAGTCTTCCATTGACCTTTTATTATAGGAAAGCTCTTTAAGAAAATATTGTAAATACTTGCTTTCAATAGATGGAAACATTTAAGGAAAAGATTAAAGTTTTACAAATATAAATAAAATATGAAGCTCTGAGAGCCTCTTTTAAATTTGTAAAATCTTCACAAACCTTGAAAATACTGTAAATCATTCTAAGTTTTAAAAAGCTGAGGGAGGTTATTTGTAAAAAGTAAAGACTTTTCCAAACTTAGCATCTACAACTCTAGGAGAAAGTCATTCACCCCATCCACTAAGTTTATGATTTTTCAAAGTGTAATTCTAAAATATGTTTGATATAAAAGATAAGGGGTCTCATCATGAGCCTGCATACCATGATCATAGGCAACTAATTAAACTGACATTACCAATACTGCATATCAAAACAGGGTAATGGCTTATAATCATAAGACAAGGGGTCTCATCACGAGCCAACTTGTTCAGTTCAATTACAACTAGTGAATGGCATTGTCATCAGCTGGTCCCCAAACCAGGACAATGGCTCTTTATCTTAAAAAATTGAAAGAATAAAAAATCAAAATATATGTAAACATATCTTTTTGAATTTATCTTTCAAAAGTTATACTCTTAGATGGATGGGACATTGAATGATTAATGGTCAAAAGGTAACGCTGTCGAGACTATAAATGTTTACTGGCAGCAGAGGCACTACCTGTGACAAAAGAGTAAACTTAAAAGCTAAGTTGGAGAAGCCCCCTACTTTATCTATATCAACAAATCAAAGCTTGAAGAAACCCAAAATGTTTTTTTGTTTTTAAAGGATTGAAAAAGAAATTACAAAAAATTGTTATTTTATTTAGAGTTAATTTTTATTTAACTATTCTTAGATGGTTTTCTTTGTCCTCAATTGTTTCCAAACTAAGAAAGTTATAGATATTGCATTATCTTTTCAAAGATAACTATTTCTCCTAGTGAATCGCCAATTGTTGTGCTATACAACAACCTCCCCATTTCAAAAATTTTCATATAAAACTTTAATAAGAAATGGGTCCCCTTTAATAAATAAAACCAATAAAACATTTGAAAATGATTAGTTTTTTTGCTTTTAGGATAAGTCAAATAGGAATCGCAATTTGGAAATTTATTTAACCCTTGAAAGTCCCCTTGATAAGGTCCGATCCGATTTAAAATTATAACATAAACCTTATCATAAAGGAACATGTCGCACCGCGCACATCGTTTGTTTCAATGGTAGGCTTAAGAGATTCCATTGACTTTCACCGATGCGATAACACTATTGGAAATCGCATATCGCTACTTATCAAGGAACCGTTCTAGATGTTCACATAAGTCCTCCGATGCGATAAGTCAATCGCAATCGGCCATCGCGGAAAGCACAAAACGCATATCAAATGCCCATATGAAATCCTCCGATGTGAATTCATTATTGCAAAGTGTGCTTTTCAATAAAGGTTAAATATAATCGTTAATGAATGTTTGCGGGTCTAAATTATAAATCAATTATAAATAAAAAGCAAATGATTTATTGATTTATTAAAGTTATCCCGCTCATCATTTATCGCGATCGGAACTGTACAAAGGAAACATTTAAGCATAACATTTGTACCTCTTGATCTACAATACACGATTATCGCTGATCGCTGATCGGGAAGTTACGATATTCATTTTAAAGGACTGTTAATAGACTTGCGATGCGACATATCATTACATCATTTAAGTGTCATGATGGAAGTTACGGGAAATCATTAACAGAGCAGTTATGGTTGAGTCCTTCAAGGATTTCATCCGTTGTAGCGTAATATATCAAAATCTATATCACCCATTGTGCCTAATTGTTGTTAATCTTGTATACTGCATATTAGCTTTGAAAAAATTTATCCTCTGTTACATTCTTCTGTTTCCTTTTACAGAGCATGTCTGAATTCATTAATTTAGAAAAAATGACGAAGAAATCGAAGAAAGTAAAGGTCCCCGTCATAACCAAAGATGAACTAGTAAAGAAGGTACTGATAGTTGATACTACCTGCCTTGGTCTTAGCAAGGCTTCATGGGAAAGCATATATAATTTACTGGAAGCCAAGGATCCAACCGAAATTGAAGAAGGAGGAACAACTGACTCCAGTAATAAAATAGAAAGTACTCTTAAGGATTTGGCCAGCTCCTCCCTCCAAAGAATAACGACCCGCGCCAAAGTATTACCCTACAATGACTTGGTTAGATGGGTAATTAAGAGTATCAGCATAACAGACAAAGCTTTCTTTACTGCAGATGGAAGGATGTTCAGTTCATTCAAGGCTGAAGATATCAAAAAGATGTACCATTTTCCGGACCCTCAAAAGCATTACAATAAGGCAAGTTTAGAAGATTTTGCCAAGGAGAACGATGTGGAGTCCAACCCTATCAAGTAGTGGAGGCATTTCCCAAACAAACACAAGCATGAATCTTCAGGTATGTACTCTGTAGACTCCTTATCATCTCCTTATTGCTATGCTGGCGCCATGATATGTAGACTCTTTGGAGTCTCTGATTCAGCTAGGTTTTCTATAGAAATGGTGCCCTTGATGGAAGTAGCAATTTACTCTTATATCATGGATTGGGCAACCATTTTATCTAATAAAATCAAATCCTTCATTATAGAAGAAACAAGTTTGTTACTACCCAGATAATTTCCTCATTCTATATGAGTGCCTACATTATGGATACCATCTGCTTAACATGGGATGCATTCTGGTTTTTCCTAGTCAAGCCACAGAGTCAGCAGATGGCCATGAAATGCCTTTCCGACGCAGTCAATCTCATGATTCCCGAACTCTCCGATGCTATGTATACAACCCAACTAGTTTCCAGGATGAGACACCCTCCAGAGATTCAACCAATGCTCTCAATTTGTCAGCTGCAGGCGCAAGAGAAGAAATAGATTCAATGAATCAGTTCACAGGCTATCACGCTGTTGTTTTCATGAATCAAATCCCAGATTTTCATGTTTGCAGTTTTAACAGCTCATAGCTATTCTTATTGATAGTTAGTTTTTATTTTGATTATTTAAACCCTTTCATGTATTTTAAGAAATGGTCCTCAATTTGTATAAGATTTGACTTAAGAAGTTGCACTTCTGTATTTCTAAATTTATTTATTTATTTTATTTTATTTTATTATATATTATATATATATATATATATATATATATTTATTATATTTATATTTTATTTATTATTTTTTTTATTTTTTTATTATCAATAGTGGATCAAGGTTCTGCATTTTTGTGAAAGAATTTTTTTCAAGACTTGCACTTTTGTTTTTCCTGGAAGACTTTCTCAAATAAGAAAGTGGAATCAGAGTGTTGTTTACACCGGAAGGATTCAAATGCATGCAGTATTCCTATCACTGTTTTTTGTCTTGTTTCCTTATGTGAATAAACATTTCTTTTAAAAGTTGCTATTGATGATATATATGCATGTTTTTTAAACAATTCTTTAGCATATCATTTCTGAAGGTTTTAGAATTGTGATCATTTGAATATATATGTGAGTGATATACATTACGATGAATGTGATATGCTTTTATTATTTCTTCGTTTAACTTTTTAAACGAAGTAATCATTATATGAATACATCTTTCTATTGACGAATAAGCCATCTATATGATTATTCATCTATTAGAAATAATTAGAAATCGCATTGTTAGCAGGATACCTGGGTTATATAGTTATATTTGTAGATTTTGAGTTATAAGTTGAAACATCTATCCATCTCCATTATACAAAACAATCATCCATTAAACCATTTGTTAAGGGAAACTGGTCCCATAATATCCAGTCGGAGCCATCACACCAAACAGAAAAGGAGTTGCACTAATGTTTAGACCGGGTGGTTATCCCTGATGTTGATGCAACGATTTTAGAGGCATCAACAGGTTCCCATATTTTGATGTTAATACAATGACAAATTCCAAAATACTAGTCTAGGTAAGATTGCATAACTTACCTCTCCACTTCTGGCATCCAAAAGTACTGGAAGAAATTAGCAACAGGTTGGGGAGATACATCAATATGGATACAAAAAGAACTGAAGAAGCAACTTATACTTTTGCTAGGATATGTGTTGAGGTAGATCTCAGTAAAGGACTACCTAATCGTATACTTTTGACACACAACAACCAGTGTTGGATCTAGTTTCTAGATTACGAGAACACTGCATTCAGATGTCATTTCTGTCTTTAAACTGGACATCTACAAACAATGTCCTTTGGTAAAGAAAGATCCCAGGAGGAAAAATAAACCCATCAAAAAGACAAAAGGAATGGCATTTCCCAACACCACAACTTGACGAAGATGAGGAAGAGGAGGACTTGGGACCCCCCATCACCGAGGCAATCCCAAATCCACATACATCTTCAATGAACAAAGAATTGAGTCAGTATGAAACAGGGGGAGCTGCTTCACAAAATCCAATAGCATAAGATCACTCAAGCCAAGAAATGTCGAAGGAGAAGGAAATAACATGATTCAAACATCCTTATACATCTCGGAGTTCAGACTCAGATAAGGATAAATCCAAGGTAGATAGAAGATAACCAACTAATTATTGTAACAACCACTACTGATCAAGGAGGATGACGAAAAGTATAAAAGAACAAAGGGAGAAAAGGGTGACTAAGATTTTCTTCTTAGCCCCAATTTTATTTTTTAGTTTTTATGGCTCTGATTTATGGGCACCAGATTTTTGAGTGGTGAAACTTGGGAATGCACTATGTGCATCTACTTATGTAACTTTTATAATTAATAGAGAGTTATGATTTTCATATGGAAAAAACTTATGCAACATAGCTCGAATATTTAGAATAAATAATAATTCTCCATTTTTCTTAATGTGACAATAAATATAAGTCTAATTCCGTGCATATAATATTGTGCTTTGTAAGTTTATGAACACTTAGATTGATTAAAATATCATGTCCTAATTTATACCAATAAATTATTCTGACAAGCTTCTAGCATGAAGAGGAGGGGAGCTCTGATGAGGACAAATAAGAGTATTCCATAAATTGGAAATCACAAAAAAGGATGGATAGGAAGTTGTACAAAGGAAAAAGAGAGGAAATTGTAGAAAAAATATAGAATTGGGCTAGTAAGATACCATTGATAAAGTATATACAAAACCCATCAGAAGCATAAGGAATCAAAGTGGCACAAATATATGGGTAAATTATGAGCATTGTATCATGAAATTGTAGGGGATTTGGAAGTAGGATTAAAGTATAATTAGTAATGGTTTTGATCAAATTAGAAAAAACAATTTGTTCTCCTACTCTAAGAGAATGAATTAGAGTCTGATGAAAACCTAAACATGCGTAGAAATCTCTAGAAAAATAGTGAATGCTAGATGGTTAATGCACTAAGAGCCTATGAGGACCTTTGAACAATATGGAATATTATTGTTCTACATTTAAACTACAGTCAACAGTCACAACACTATTTGTTAACAAGTCTCATACACTAGCATATGGGTGAGGTATTTAATACTATGAATGTATATATGCCTACTCAATGTTTTTAAAAGGTTGATTGATGGGACACTCTCTTTTCCTTTAGAGGGATAGATTATTAGGTCAAAAGAATAGTGGATGGAGACTTCAATACTACCCTCAGTAAAAAAGAAAAGAACGTGAAAGCATTATTTGGGACTCTCTTAGGTGAGTCAAGGATCTGCCATCTTTTTTAGATCTAGTTGATATCAAACCCATTAGGAGAAGCTTTACTTATACCATCAAGTGATTTGGACTAGGCCATATAGCCATTAGACTAGATAGGTTCTTGGTTCAAAGCTTCCTTTTGGATACCTTCTCGACCTCCTTTAGAATTATCTTCTAGCATACCTATAATCATAGACTAATCTTGCTCTAGCTTAATGAAATTTCAAATTATAGCCTCATTCCATTTAGATTCAACCCTTTATGGCCTTCATAACAAGGTTTTCCTTGGACATTATTGTAAATTTGTGGAGCAATTACATTGTTCTATTGCTTTTCTACATTTGAAAACTAAAATCCACAAAGAATTCTCTTGGGAATCAAACAAATCTTATCTCTCTCTCCACTTGAAAAATAAATTCAAAAAAACAAGGAGAAATTAGAGCATATTCAAGTCAAACCAGAGCAAGAGTAGGTCACTAAAGAGATTTTGCTTGAGGAGAAGGAGATATATCACAAACATTAGAAAGCTCTTCAAGTAGAGGAAATACAATGGAGTCTCAACTATAGAAGTATATAAATATATGTGGGAGATAGGAACACAACATTCTTTCACAAGAAAGCAAGAGATGGGCTAAGGAAAAATAATGTAAAAGAGATTACTACCTCTAGTGGGGAATTACTTAAATATTTTTAAAAGATAAAGGCATCCACATTCACATATTTTGCTAGTATATAATCTGAGATGATGGAGCTAAACTAGTAATAATAATTACCAAGTTGGAAAATATTCCTCCTTTAATTCTCCCCAGTGAAAAAAACAATTTTACCGAGGAAATTTTGGAAGAAGAAATACTAAGTGTTATTTAGTATATACCTCAAGACAAGGCACTTAGCTCTAATTGTTTCTCAAATTTTTTCTACATGGAATGTTCCAACATTATTAAGTTTCATCTCATTTAGATGATTCAATATGTCCATAGGTGTTACTAATTTGGAGGAGCAACAAATTAATCTTTCCTCACTATCATTCTTCAAGAGGAGAGCCCCTCCTCTTTTTCAATATTTATATCTATTCCTTATGCAATGCTTTCTACAAAATCATGTCCGAAATTATACCCAATGGGATTAATAAAGTGATCCCCAAACTCATCACGAATAATTAGGGATGTTTCATGGAAAAAAGACAAATCACAGATAACATCATATTGGTCCAAGAATTGATTCACTCTAGTTGATCCAAAGGTGAAAACACTATGCTTAATAAGATAGACATGGCAAGTGCCTTTGATTGGATTATATATTCCTTTATATTTTACATACTTGATAGATTTGGTTTCTCTCCCAAATTCATTCAATGTGTCTCTTGATGTATTAGCAACTAATTGACTTCTCCTCAATTTATTGGGAAATCCTCTAGTTTATTCACTACTAACAAAGGTCATGTTTCTCCCATGTTATACATCACAATGGTAGAATATATTAGCAAGTTGTAGAGTCATAATGTAGCAATGGAAAACTCCCATGAATCCAAATAGTGAGAGGATTCATAAGCATTAATCACTCCTAGTTTGTTGCTAATATAATTTTATCAGGAGGTACATCCACTATCATAACAAGAAGATTCAAGAAAATTATGGATACATTTATCCAAGCCTCTAAAGGTCTAATCAACCACAACAAATGTCAGCTTTATGCTTGGAATGTTAGCAAAGCTCTTACTATTTTTCTTTTTATCATTTTTCAGTTTTAGCACATAGACATGTGGACTTTATTCGAATATCTAGGTATGCAAATTTGTTTGTCCTCCCTTTCCTTTAATTTATGTTGGTCTATAATTAGAAAAGTCAAGTCCAAATTCATCCAAAAATGAGCACATTGATTGAACCTTACAAGGTGTTTATTTTTTACTAAATATATGTTACCAACATTGTCGATATTTCAATATTTGACCCTTTTAGCTGCAATTAGAATAAAACAACAAAGAGTTGAAGATTAGGCATTTTTTATTACAAGGACGAAAAACTAATAACATTTTTTTCATTTGTCAATATGTCTATATTCAGAGCACCCAAGTCTTATGAGGGCCTTGGAATAAAGGATGCAATCTTGTTGAATCTAACAATGGGAGTGAAGCTTCTCCAATGTTTGATAATAGGGAAATATCACTTATGGAAAGACAATTGGATGTAAACCCCACTCTAAGGGATGGTTCTTATATTTGGAAACTAATTAAAGCATCTACTCCAATTCTTCAACTCAAATTATCTTGGGTTCCTATAAATGGGCAAAATATATATTTATGCAATGACAACATCATGGGAAAATGACCACTAAGACTAAATCAAGTGCTTTATCCATTGAAAAAGTGGTTAGATTATCAAGGGATAAAAAGTTGTATTTGATATCTCTTCTTGGTTAATTGTTAAAAAGTGGAATCGATGGAATACATAATCATAAACTCCCTGTATTTCTCTCATAATTAAGTAGCTTGAAGTCTCCCTTAGAGGTTGTGCCTGTATTGTGCCCCTAGAACTTAGGGATCTCCATTAATCATCGTGGGTGTGGAATGACATATTTTTTTGGTTAAGGGATATTCGTCTCAACTAGTGAATTTACGTCTTCCTTCTAAATATTCCATATCAAGCAATATTTGGCATCCATAAGACATCCCAAAAATCAAGATTTTTTTCCAGAAATTGATGCATGACAATATTTTGAATTTAGAATATCTAGAAAATTGAGGATTCAAGGCATATCTAGATTCACCCTTTGCTTGAATAATTCTAAACCAACTCACTTTTTCTCTTGGAGTGTCGATTCTCAAGTTAAATCTAGTGCCATTCAATGAAAGGGATTAAGAATTGATTTTGTAAGCCAACTAAGTGATTTTCCCACAAGAGGCAACTAAATTTGAGTTGGTGGCATCTAGAGATATAGCCCTATTAGCATAACAAATGAATTCTAAAGGATTGTTCATTTCTTCCCTACAATGATAACATTATGAAGGGATATACTTTTAAACATATATCTTCTCATCCATTTAGGACTAGAGGGACATCTATATCCATAAAATCAAGGTAGCAAATTCATTGGAACCAAGAAGAATTTCAAGCTCGGAAAGTGACACAATCTTCTTAATTTCTTTTCTTTAATGGCACATCCAAGAAGAATCTAGAGACAACGGGTGTAGAGTGGGGGAGGGGGGGTCAGCTTTTGAACTTAGAGGAAATTGGTAAATCCATACTCATGGAGTTTAAACATTTTTCCTAACAGCCTAACAAAACCCTATAGTCCATTACAGGGTATGGATGTGGCTTAGTTACTCAACCTACAAAAATTGATAGTAATTGGGGACTATCTGATTATTATTAGACATATATTTTAGGGGACTAATTCACCCAATGTTAGACTTACCTCAGTCGCCAATTAGAAAGACAAGCCCATTCCTATTTTTTTTAACTCAATTTTTATCGTGTATTGAGAAACAATAACTCCAAATAAAATTGTTAGGGATATTTTGCCACTTCGCAAAAGGGGGACTTTAATCCTCAACAATATGGTCTCATATGAGCCCATTTCCTAACCATCATTTGATGACATATGTCAAACAAACATATTGGCATGTAGATGAATTTATGGCCAGAGGCTCGCTTGAATGGAAGATGGGTGTGGTGAAATAACTTAGTTCCTCTCACACAAAGGACTCATATGGATTAATTACTTGAATAATTGTAGATGGGTTTTTAGGATCGATGTGGGACATTTATAGCTCTTCTCCTATGTTCTTATAGCAATGGGATTGGAGGCTCTTGATTTTCTTGGTGCTAAATAATTCAAATTCATGGTTGGAAATCTTGTTTCTTGGTTGGAATTCACCATTGTTATACAAATTTGAGTTGGGAAAAATAAGGTGCTTTTTTCATTTTGGGAGGCCAATGTTTTGCCTCAATTCTATTCAATCTTGCTCTCTTTCCTAACTCCTTGACCCACTTAACCATATTCACTACTAGCCTTCTTTTCTCTCAGGATTCAGGTTTTATTCCTCCCTTTATAGTGACTCATTTTGGTGTTATTTGGTTTTTAAGCTTTAGCCTCTTTATGTTCACTCTTTTGGTATCTTTTTGAGGGAGTTTGTTTGCATGTTATTGGGATTTTTTGGTCTTTACATCACATGCTTGGGGTTGGACCTATTATCATTGTGGGCCTTCTTAGCCCGCTCTTTTCCTTTAGTCCAAGAAGCCCTTATGTAGTTATTTCCCTACTCCATTGTTGGATTAGGATTCTAAAATAATGGACTACATGGAGCTCAAAGAGACCAAAACTGACCTTGGGTAGCACTTTAAATCTTTGGAGGGACATGATAGCCCATTTCAATCTCTTCGAGAAAAAAATGGGAGAACAAAGTCCAATCTTTAGTTCTCATGTGGAAATCATTATGGGAATTTTGTAATCTCATAAAAAGTCTATCTCTACTCTTGATGAACTTAATTTATATTGGACTATAACACAACTGGTCAAGTAGAAGCGACACTGAGTTGGAATACATATCCATTCCTTAACCATAAAGCATGAATCTTTAGGAAAAAAAGTTGCAACTCAACCATAAATCATGAAAGGAATATTATCAAAGGAAGAAAACACCTCGACCAATACTCAAAGGATGAAGTTCATTAATGTTCCACTAGCTTGGTCACTTTTACTTATGCTCTTTAAAGCTACTAAATTGTTTGGTGTCTTCTACATTTTTTACACTTATTCTTTTGGAAGACTGGTAATGTATTTAAAGAAGATCCAATATTTTTTTTCATTGAACAACCTTTCCTTTTTTAATTATAAACTAAAAAAGAAAACCTTTTTTAGTATAGTTTTTGTTGCAAACTTTGTTATAATATCTATATAATACAAAAAAAAATACTTTTAATCATACAACCATGATTTTGTTTCCTTAAAAACTAACAAAAATGTTATGCCACTTCCCCTTTGTTAGTGAGACTCATTATAGAATATCATCCACCATGCACTACCTTTTAAATTCCATTTCCAACCATTCAATATTAAATTTAGATTAATATTAAAAAATAAAAAATTATAGCATTTTTAGATTAACTTAAACTTTATTGTCACTTTCTAAAATACGGTCTTTTTAAGTTTTCAAAGTTCCTCAAATTCTTTGATGATAACCTTTGAATTCATTGCTATATATTATATATATATATTATATATATATATATAGATATTTAATATTAAGAATTCATAAGTTTATTTATAAACTTCTATTGATCACAAAATGGGTACAACATATTTACATCCATAAGCGAGCGGCCATAGCCAGTAGATTTGCCAATATAGTGCAACCGATTGAGACTCAAAACAACAATAGTAAGAACCATAGTAGCCAAGCCAATATCCCAAAACAATACTGCTCTCAGCCCCAAAGGCTATAAATACAACTTCCCTTTTTAGACTAAACTGTGAAGGGGAGAAAAACAAACCCAGAAAATATAAGCAATTTACAATGCAAGTACTGAGCACTGTAAATAGAACCAAAAGACACATCTTACCAATCAATGATATGTCCAAAAATCAATGAAAACACTGAGATAACCATATTCCACCTATGTCACATTATGAATTTCGCACGCATACAAAACAAAAACCATGCTCAATTGAGCACAAAAAGAAGGAATGCCAGATGCATGTGTATAATCCCATTGAAAACAAGTGTGCCTATCCACCAAAAAGAACCATGTGCCAATGGTTAATGGTAGATTTGTCAAATCCATTCCACAACAAGCCCCACACCCATACCAAAAGTGCCAACACGAGAGACTACAATATTTCTCCAACAGAGGAACTAACAACCAAAAATTCCATTCGTACTATTATAGCAAAAAATAATAGACACCATATGGCTTTAGGTCAATCTTGATTAGATGAAATAAAAGTAAGGTATTGCATGCTAACAACAGGAGGGTGAATATGATCCCCAGGGTCTCTAAGCAGATCAGTGAGATCCTCTGAGGCAGAATCTGAACCAATGGAATTTTCCACACTAGCTAATCAAGACTCAATATTGTCCAAATAGAATTGTTGACTCCATAACATTCGTTTGATATGCTCCAACAAATTTGAAGACTCAACCTAATTCTCCTTAAGGGTTAGATGAAGTAGTGAATCCATTTGTCGGTGCAAGGTGAGGGAATACAAGAAATGTAGACACTTTTTATGGAACCTGCCAAGATAGAGGACCCTTCTCATATCCAAGTCTGTTATATGAAGCTCAAAGTCAAAGTGATAAGGTCGTTCTACAACTTCTTTTGCCTCAAGGAGGAGAATTTCTCTATGTAACTCCAAAGGAACCACATCGAAAAAGGAACCCACATAATCAAACACAAAGAGTAGATATTTCTTGACACCTCTATACCTTTAGCCACCCCTCCTACTCATCATGTGCTGATGAGGGGGGATATTGACCAAAATTGGAGAACAAACTAAACAAGCACAATAACCACCAATAGGAAAAGAAAAGGATGGAGACATGACAACACCAAAATCACTAGATAGGAAAACCACAAGATCATCTCCCCAATTCCACAACAGAGGACCAAATTCAATACAATAGCCCAATTTGGGACACCTTAAGGACATAGAAACCCAAAACCCCCAGAAGCAGACCAAACTGAAAGAGAAACCTGTATACAAACCCTTAGTAGGAGAAAATGTGATTAGCCAGTTATAAAAAATAGGACTCGAACTAAATAAGAGAAAAACCCCAGAATGTGGATGACAAGAACCATTCAATAAATCCTAGAGGAAAAATTCCTACTCCATTCAATGAATTCATAAGTTATACATATATCCATTTAGGATTATTTTGTCTACAAACCCTACATATTTGAAATCATTAAAACCCCTATATACTTGAAATTTTTAAAGTATCAACCACACTCTCAAAGTTTAAAAATAACTTAAAGTCCAAAACGTGGGAATGGGGTTGTTAACCCATGAGTTAAGATGAGTCAAAGAGAAGGTGATCAATCTCAACCATGTGTTCCATAGTCTTCTTCATGTTTAAAATTTATATTAGTGACAATTTCGGGGATTTTCTATTTTATCAATAGTTTATTAGCTTTTGAATGGATAATTTATTGATTGACTTTCTAATGTGGCAAAAGAAAATATTCATCTGGGTATGTCATGTTAAAAAATCTTACTTTGGATAAGGTAATTAGTTCTTGTAGCTTTGCTTGGATAACAAATCCATTCTTGAATTTATTATTCAAAACTTTTATCTCATCTTGAGTATTCATATCCTTGCCAATAAGTTTATTTTGTTAATGATTATGCAATCGTTACCTCTTAAGACAACATTGGCCATATGATCATCATTGGTTGTTTCATTCGTCTTTCTAAAAGTTTTAAATTAATTTTAAAAATGAATTATGTTATTTGAAAATATGAAAAGTTATTATGGTTTGGTATATGGCTTTTTAGGTTGGAGGACTAATCATTGGGGTTTAAATTCCAAGAAGAAGGTTTAATCTTGTATGGTTATGGATGAAGATATAGAGATAATTGACTACAAGGTGACAACATCTTTAGTTTATATATGTGTTTAGATCACATCATGGTCTCATACAAATTTATAGGAATCAAAGTCAAGTGATGATTTAATTCCAAATGAGAGAACTCAATTTCTAGATGGAGGCTTCTATGTGTAAGACATGAAGTAAATGAAATAGCTTGAGACGGGACAAACATTGTAAGATATTGTTAGGTCCATATAATACTAGTGTATTCCCCTTATTTTTATTATTACTGTAGCCCCCTATTTTTATTGTTTTTCCCATGTATCCCCCATGTTGTTAATGTTGTGCCCTTACATTATTATTGTTATGTAGGCTCTGATCATATTGTGACCTCTTATACCCCTATATATACCAAGGAGGTATTATCATTTGTATCATCCAAGAATTATTCATTTATGTAATGTAAAGGAGGTGTCCCCTCAAACAAGCTATTTCTCAAGGTTGATCTATCTTTTCTCTATTTTGTGATCTGGTTGCGTAACATTTGGTATCAAAGCTTTGGATTCTAGGGTTTCGCCTCTTCAAAAATGCCATCTTGGAATTTTAGCTATAAATTTTTGTTCTATGAGGCTTCAAAAGCTTAAACTTTGACCACATAGAGACGAAATATTAGTGAACTTTGCATACAAATTTTAGATATTGGTTTGTTATATTTTACGAGATACGATCCTAGTAAGATAGAGTTTTTGCAGGCTCTAGAATTCGATCTCAAATAGGTGACCTAGGTAAATCGTCATAACTTTTGTTTCAGGAATCAGATTCAAATTCTGTAAAAAGTGGCTAAAAGTGCACAAACTGTAGTTTTTTTTTAGTAATTTCAGGGCCGAATGTTGAAATACTGACACGTGGCATCCAGTCCATATTCCAGTCATCATGGGAGATTTTGCATAACTCTATATTCCAATATTGGTCTGACTTGTGGAATTGGAAAGAAGATTCAAACGTCCACAACAAGACCAAATTTCAAACCTTGGAAATCCGAAATTACAGAGATACAATAATTGCAATAGCGAGCTCCAAAAAAGTAAGAAAAAGGTGTGTATTTTTTAAATTTTGCATAACTTTTGTTTGAAAAATCAGTTTGAAGTGATTCAAAGGGAATACTGAAGTATAGATACGAGTATTTTTTTTTAAATTCCTCCAAAACAAAATAATTCTACACCCACTAATCCATCACAAAGCTCTACTATGATGCATGAAGAGGAAAAATTGTAGCATGATATATCAAAATTAAGGGACCAAGTGCAACAAATTTCACTCTCACTAAGAGCAACCAAAGATTGACATGGATGGTTTGAAAGCATACATGGAAGGTTTGAAGGATGGTTTGACAAAGTTGTTGCAAGAAAGGCTTCCCAACGGTGACAATGTAATCCATGAAAATCATGATGAGGACAAAAGGAATATTAATTATGATTTTCGAGACTCCAATGTGGGGTTTTAGAATCACGACATTCCAAATATAGATATGAGGAAGTTTGATGGCAAGGATATGGTAACATGGAAACTACAGATGGAGAAATATTTTAATCTACATGATGTGCAACACACACAAAAGGTATACATTGCATCTTTATATTTAGAAACCAATCAATTTATATGGTATCGATGACTTTGTTCTCATAAACCACTTGTCACTTGGTCAATTTTTACAGAAGAAATGATAGAAAATTATGAGGATACAAATAGAAACACCATCTTTAGACAATTTATAAATCTCAAACAAAAGAGTTCAATGGTAGAGCACATTAAAGACTTCCAAAAATGAATATTAGGGTAACTGATATTCTAGAGGAGCATAGGATTTATGTATTCATAGGGACTTTGAAGGATAAAATCCAACATGAGGTTCGCCTTTGGGAACATGATTCAATGGAGAAGGCATTTAGGGTTGCAAGAAAAGTTGAAAGCAAAATTATGGCAACGAGGAATTCTGCGACTCACAACTATAAATATGGAAGTGTTGTTGCTCCTAGCCTTCCACTACCTACAAGGTTGACACGACAACAATTGGAGGAAGAAAAAAGCAAAAGGGCTTTGTTACAATTGTGATAGAAAATACACTAAAGGTAATAAGTGTGTTTAGAAGAAATTATTCTACATGGACTATGAAGAGGTGGAAGAAAAGTAACAAGAAACATTAAAAAGGAGGATATACACTAGGAACTAACCCCAGAGAAAGAAGAAACAAATTCGACCATATATTGTAATGCATTGGCACAAATTACCACTTATCAAACTCTCAATATAGAAGGATATATAAATAAGAAAAAGGTAATAGTGATGATTGATTTAGGTAGTACCCATAATTTTATTCATTGTAAGGTAGCCAAGGAATTGAATTGCTTCCTATATTCCGCACCAGAGTGTCAAGTGATGGTTGCAAATGGAGGAACTATAAATTTCTCTCAAAAGTGCCATAATACCAAGTTAACCATGGGGTAATACATATTGAATAGTCCAATGCTTTCATTTCCAATGGGTGGTGCTAATGTTGTACTAGGAGTCCAATGGTTACAATATTTGGGCACGATAGCTTTTAATTTTCAAGAACTTTTCTTGAATTTTTTTGGGAAGGAAAGGAAGTTGAATTAAGGGGTATTGCAAAAAAACTATGAAAGATAATTAGCTCTAATGGCATGACAAAGCTTCTAAGGAAATAACAACAGGGCGTCATTGCACAATTATGCTCACTAGATGTTCAAACATCAAAATCATCTATTTCTCTAGATCTCCAAAAAGCCTTGGACAATCATTTGAAGATATTTGACTCCCAAAGGACTCCCACCTATTCATGATTATGATCATTCTATTCATTTGATTCTAGGAAGTTTTCCTCCAAACATCAGACCTTACAGATATCCATATGCCCAAAAGAATGAATTGAATTTATGGTTGCATAAATGCTAGAGGCTAGTATAATTCAACCTAGTCAAAGTTACTTCTCTGCTCCAGTAGTATTGGTGCACAAGAAGGATGGATAATGGTGTATGTGTCTTGATTATAAGGAGCTCAACATGCTAACTATTAAATATAAATTTCCCATTCATGTCTTGATGAATTGTTGGATGAATTGCATGGAAAAATTTACTTCACCAAGTTGGATCTTCGTTCTGGATATCATCAAATTAGAATGAAGACTGAAGACATTCCAAAAACAACATTTATAAGTCATGAGGATCATTATGAATTTTTTATCATGTCTTTTGGCCTTACTAATGCACCTTTCACATTTCAAGGTTTGATGAATTCAATTTTCAAACCCTTCCTTAGAAAATTTGTGTTAGTATTTTTTGATGATATACTAATCTATAATAAGCCTTGGAAGGATCATGTTCAATATGTTGACAGGGTGCTCAAATTATTGGAGGAGAAACAATTATATGCAAAAACCTCACAATGTTTCTTTGGAGTACAGGATGTGGAATATTTGGGTTATATTGTATCTCATGAGGGTGTTAAGGTAGACCCTAACAAAATTAAAGCCATTAAGGAATGGAAAATCCCCATAACCATAAAGCATCTTTGAGGATTTCTCCGGTTGATGGGGTACTATCGCAAGTTTGTTAACAATTATGGGAGAATAGCAGCACCTCTAACAACATTATTGAAGAAAGATGCATTTTCTTGGACTCCAGAAACAACTAAGGCCTTTGAACATCTTAAAGAGGAAATGTGCCAAGGATAGGTCTTAGCTACGCCATACTTCACAAAAACCTTTATTGTGGAATGCGATGCCTCATGAAATGGGATTGGTGTTGTTTTAATGCAAGAAGGAAGACCCATTGCTTTTGAAAATCGTCTAATCAAAGGAAAGTATTTACACAAACCTATTTATGAAAAGGAAATGTTTGCAATACTACATGCACTAAAGCAATGGAGACCTTACATAATGGAAAGACACTTCAAGGTAAAAATAGATCATGATAGTATTAAATGCTTTTTGGAACAAAGATTATCTTGAGAAGAGCAACAAAAAGGGGTCACAAAGATGTTGGTTTATGAATTTGAAATCATCTACAAAAAGCGAATAAAAATGTTGTTGTAGATGCACTCTCAAGAAATGATGAGGATGTGGAAGCATTGCTTTCTGAATTTATATTTTCCAACTTGATTGGATAACCGAAGCAAGGGATGAATGGAATAATGACGAAGAGGTGTGGAAACTCATTCAAAAGTTGCATCAAGATCCTAGTACATATGACACATTTAGCTGGAAAAATGATTCATTATGGTACAAAGATCGCTTATATCTTTGTAGAATTCCCAAATCAAGCAAAATATTATTTCGGAGTTGCACACTTCCCCCTTAGGAGAGCACTCATGATTTTTAAAAACTTACCACAAGGTTAAGAAAGAATTATTTTGGTATGGCCTTAAATCTTATATTCAGAAGTTTGTGGCAGAATGTTAGGTTTTCCAACCAAATAAAGTTGAGACAATCAAGACCCTAAGTCTGTTACAAACTTTAGCCATTCCAAGTCAGCGTTGGGAGGAGGTCTCAATGGATTTTATCATAGGTTTACCCAATTATTAAGGAAACAGTGTCATCATGGTGGTAGTTGACATACTTACCAAGTATGCACACTTTTGTGCATTACCTCGTCCTTAAATCTAGTACAACTGCTACGGCATTTATGGAAACAATTCAAAAGCTACATGGAAACCCAAAGATTATTGTAAGTGACAGAGATCCCATTTTCGCTGGAAATTTTTGGATGGAATCATTTTATTGTATTGGTACTCAATTAGCTCATAGCTCATCTTATCATCCTCAATGTGATGGGTAGACTGAGATAGTGAACAAATGTTCAGAAGGATATCTTCGTTGCTTTGTATTTGATAACCAAATACAATGGGTCAAGTGGTTACCTTTAGTTGAATGGTGGTATAACAATTCCTTCCATACTCTAGCAAAAATTACCCCATTTATGGCACTTTATGGATATAACCCACCATCCATCACATCATCTTTAAGAGAAAATTCTAAGGTTCAAGCAGCGGAAGATCACATTGAGCATCAATAACAAGTTCTCCAACTCTTAAAGGATAAACTCACTCTAGTGCATAATCGAATGAAACAACACATTGCAGTGAAGGGAGTTTTGATGTAGGCAACTAGGTATTTTTACGGATACAACCATACAAACAAATGTCACTCAAGCAAACTAAGAAGGATAATAAATTATCACCCAATTACTATGGTCCTTACAAGGTGTTGCAAAAAATTGATACTATAGCATACAAATTGTAGTTGTCTGCATCTTCTTGAGTGCACCCATTTTTCCATGTTTCATGCTTAAAGAAGGTTATTATTGACAAGATCTGAGTTCAAACTTTGTTTATGGACATTGACAAAGGGAAAAATCATATTTGAGCATGAATCAATCACATAAATAAGAACTCAACAGCTACATAATCAATTAATTTCAGAGTATCTCATTAAGTGGAAGAACTTACTCGCTGAAGATTGCACATGGGACGATGGGAATTTTATATAGAAACATCCGAAACTAATTACACTTTTTTGAAGGAGAGGGGCATGTTAGGTCCCTATAATACTAATGCATTCCTTTTATTGTTATTGTTAGTGTATCCCCCTATTGTTATTTTTTTTCCCATGTATCCCCCATGTTATTTTTGTTGTGCCCCATAAAAGCCCACTATTGTTATTATTGCACCCTTACAATATTATTGTTATGTAGGCTCTGGTCATATTGCGACCCCTCAGGCCCCTATATATACCAAGGAGGTATTATCATTTGTATCATCCAAGAATTTTTCATTTATGTAATGTAAAGGAGGTTTACCCTTCAAAGAGGTTATTTCTCAAGTTGTTGATCTATTTTTTCTCTATTTTGTGAGCTGGTTGCAAAACAAATATCGAGGAAAGGTTTTTTCTAGGGTGGAGATGGTTACTTCATGTCTTATTTAGGGAATGAACTATTATACCCATAGGATAAGACTTATTTTAAGGTAGCCAACGACGATAATTGTAGTGAGCATTCTATTTTTGGGTACATGTATGGTGAGGAATATCCTTTAGTAGAAGAACCAAAGTGCTTAAGTAATAACATTGTAGTAAGGTTGAGCTAGTCTCTTACGGTGCCTTCAAAAAACAAATATAATAATATTTTTGGTGGAAAGGAAAATACAAGGGAAAGGAGGCTTCAGGGGAAGGAAAAAAGAGAAAGGTGTGGAAGTGTGTAAGGATTAGTCCTAAGAAAGTTAGGATGGTATTCAAACTAGATGTAGGAATGTCAAAAGTGGAAGGCTTATTGGAAAATGCATTAGTGTAACACCACCTCTCATATCTACCCACTTTCACGGAATTTCCCAGGGTAAACATGAGATGAGGGCCATTATGACATGACTCAACCTCCTATATAACCTTAAGGAAATGGAGCTAACAAAACAAAACCTTACTAACTTCCCTCAGGTGCTACAGGACACCCAGGAGCTAACCAACCACTCCAGGTGCCTAACCCCTGAGTTAACTTGCTTTTTCACTAACCTAGAGCTTTAATCACTCCCATAGGCCTGATTCCTAGCGACTGCAATCTTTTTCATTCAGATCTGTGTGAGCGACCCCGAGATCTAAGCCACTTTTTTAGGGCTAGGATCCATACCTCTACCCAGAACTTAATGAAACTCTCATAAATGATAAATAACATAAAGACAAAGCCTCTAACACAAAACTTAATCAAGGACTTGACCTAGCCCACTCTAACCATGACAGTCATTATGTCAAACACATTGAGAACACAAGATCTATAGGTCATGAATGCATATCTGAACATAGGGATCTTAAAATTATCCGAGGTTAACAAAAAAGTATTGATGCCTTATCATAATAGCTGCAATAAAATCTATTAGGTCATGCATTCATTACCCATCCATATATCAATCTAACATGATAAGAGCCTTAACTTTGATCTGTCATAAAACCATGCTTATAACCAACTTATAACTTGATAAATAACAATGGTAGAACAACCATTAAAGCCACATAATAACATGTACATTTATTCATAATATACAATGAGAAACTTAGCTCTTATTAACATATTGAAAAGCCAACAAAGTTAGGGACTTCTAAGTACCACCCAACCATAGATTGGACTAAACTAAATCTTTCTTTCAGTCAATCACCCTTATGCCATATTCCAAGCATGAATTTGGGATCTCATGGGACAAACCAATCCATAAACAACCAAGGGAATCCACATGTTAAACCACCTCCACCCTCACACTATTGCGATCTCACGTAAATCGGTCTTGAGATCACAAAACCAACCGAGCTTGGATGCCTCAAAATTCCTTCACCATCCCTTAAGGAATTTTCTTATCCCCACCCACTTATTGAGGGATTCCCATAGAAAACCATCTCCACCCCCAACCCTTGGGATTCTTTTGAGACCACCTCATCTGGATCCAAAACCTTTCGAAAATCCAAATCTCAACCAAGAATGAATCCCGCTATCTGGAAATGGAAACTCAAGGCTAAAACGATGTAAAAACCTGACAAAACCCATGCAGATGACAACAAATGAACCAAATACACACATGCATTTATCATGCATGCCAAAACAAGCTAGGAAATCATACATGTAACCTGTTAACTGCAAATATTCCACTGAAGCCACTTGATCAAACCTTTCCTTATTTGATCCTTGCTTTTCTTTGTTTTCCTTTGCTTCCCTTATCCTTCCTTTGCTTTATTTTTTTCCTTCTCCTCTTGGTTCTCTTATCCTCTCTGAGACTAATTCCAAACTGAACTCACAAAAGGCTGACAAAAAGCTATGAATTGATCCTTTGATGCCTTTTCATTTTTGATTCATATAATTTCTTCATTTTCCCTCTATTTTCCTTCACATGCAACTTGTGTCCTTTCACCTTCATTTTCTCCTATTTTCCTTTATTTTCATAAATAAAATACCAATAAATGCCTCTTTGTCTTTTCAATTCCTTTTCCAATTTCCTCTTAGCCATAATAAAAAACAAGTGATGCCCACTAGGATGCTTTGCCCATCATTCAACTTGGAATACATGTCCCATGAACTTGGTCTTAAATTTGCGTTTATTAACTTTATTACATGAATTTTTGACCTGGGGTTGTTACAGACCCATCCCCCTTAGGGGAACACCGTCCTTGGTGTTTTATGACACCTACAACCAGTGAAAATAGTTAAAAACCAAAACATACTGCTTATGGAGATTTATAACCCAAATTATTGTAGTATTTACAACGAACAACCTCCTCAAAAGCAAAACCATTATGACAAACATGACAACATGACAACCATACTGCTTAATGGAGCTTTATAACATAATTCATTGCAATATTTATAGTACCAACCATACATAAATATGTAGATATACCAAAAAACTCATTTGCCTCCAAAGACAAATAATGAAGGATACATAGCCTGCATATGATTAGCCATCTCCCATGTAGATTCATTGGGTGCAGAGTGCTTTCAATACACTTGAACTTTCTTGATTTCTCTGTTCCTGAGCATGAGTTATTTATGTTGCAATATGATCCGAAGTTTCGGCTAGAATTCTCCTTCTGGCTCCACTTGCAATATAGACCAATAAATCACATGATCAAAATCCTTTACATATATTTTAAGCAATGAAACATGGAAAACATCATGGAATTTCACTCTCATAGGCAGTGCAAGTCTGTAGTCCACTAGTCCAATCCTCTCAAGGATCTCGAAAGGCCCGCAATACCAAAGTGCCAACTTGGCACACAAATCAATCCTCAAGGAACTCTTCTTGGGCTTGATGCGAAAGTAAACATGCTCCCCAACCTGAAACTCCTTAAATGCCCTGTGTTGGTCTACATAACCCTTCAACATGTCCTATGATGGTTTTAGATTCTGCTTGACAACCTGCATTTCATGTTCCATTTGTTCCAATAAGTACCCTATTCACTGGATCACCCTAGCTAATGGGAGTATTACACCTCCACCCATAGAGTTCCTCAAATGGACTCATCCTCAGTGACTCCTGATAACCATTTTTGTAAGTAAAATAAAACAGTGGAAAATGCTCCTCCCACTTCCACTGTTTATGGTTGATAAGTTGTACGAAGGTTAACTCTATAACCAAAACTGAAAATAAATCCTTCCAAAACCCGGAAGTGAACTTAGCATCTCTATCCAACATAATCTTCTTTGGAACACAATGCAACCTCACTATCTCCTTGATGAAGATATGTGCTACCTCACTTGTTGAATAAGTAATATTCGCTAGAATGAAGTGAGCTTCCTTGCTCAACCTGTCAACCACAACCATGATGGAATCATGCTGCTTCGATGTCGTCAGAAAAAATGTAATGAAATCCATGGAAATGACCTCCCATTTCCATTCTAGAACCAGAATAGGTTGTAACAAACTAGTTGGGTACTTACACTCATCTTTCACCTACTAAAAATCCAAGCATCTAACAACAAACTCTGCCACTTCCTTCTTTAGATTTGGCCAATAGTAAAACTTCTTCACTGAAGTCAACAAATTCTGATATCCTGGGTGACCTGAATATGGCTTGACATGAAACTCTGTTAAGATAATCTTCTTGAGCTCATCGTCATCCAACACATAGATCATGTCCTTGAATCTGACCAAGCCATCTACTATGAGATGATAGTCCATATCCTATTCACCTGTACCATGTTGTAACTTGTGCCTAAGACACTAATACATGTCATCCTGTTGTCTTGCCTGTAAGATTCAATCTTGTAAATATGTCCCATAAGATATCATAGCTGCGATATGATTTTCATGTACTCTTCTACTCATAGCATCTACAACCTTGTTCTCAATGTAACACCCTCTGGGGTAAATGTGCATATAAACTAACATAATAGGAACAAAAATACAATAAACATATCAGCCATCAAAATCCATATATATATTTTGCACATGAAAATCAAGGGAATGAATTTTTCATTAATAAATGCAATGAACCAACCGGTGATGGGACTACCACGTTCCACCTGACCATAGATTGGTTGAGCCAAGTCTCTCTTTAGCAAATCACCCTTGTGCCAGATTCCAAGCATGAATGTGGGACTCATATAACACATAAAAAACACTAATCAATGTGGATGCCACCAAAGTTCTTTGCCTACACTGTGAGGAATTTGAGTGCCTCCTGGTCTCTCAGGCTTCCGTGCATCTGCAGTCTGATCTAGGGATCACTAGGCCCTACACCTAGACATACTCTCTAGGATTTACCATGCATTCCATCCTGGAATCACTAGACCAAGGGAGATAAAATCCACCTCTTGGCTTTACTTTATATCTCGGCATTCACCGAGAAGGATTCTTAGGCCCACCGAGGCACACAATCTAGCTTTACCACAACCCACAGTTCGGTTCAGGGGTTAGTAGGCCAGTGGCTTCGTGGATCCTCAATTCGGTTCAGGGACCACTACCACCATGTGTTTTTCAATTTGGAGATCCACCCCACTAAGCTTCAAATCCAATCTGGCCATCCCCCACAAAATGCATGAGAGAATCCATCTCATCAAAGCTATCAGGAAATGGCAATGCTAGGTTGAAAATACTGTCACATATGGCAATACCCATGCCATGGTAGAAAAGAAACAAATGCAATCCCATGCATGCCAAATATAGCAAGGAAAATACACATGCAAGTTGATACCTGCAATGAAGCCTGTTGTAGCTGCTTGATCATGCCTTTTCTTGCTTGATCCTTGCTTCCTCTTGCCTTTTTTTCCTTTTTTACTCCAATGCTAAAGTGCTCCAAGAAAACTCTAAGTGTCCAAAAGTATGAGAGAGAGAGAGAATAACGAGAGAGCTACAAAACTAAACTGACCAAGTTTTGCCCACTAATCCTCATAAGCCTTTTTATTAGTGATGCCTCTATTTTCTTAATTTTCCATTATTTTCCTTCAATTTCCTCCTCACATGCAACCTTTGACCTTTCACCTTCCTTTTCTCATAATTTCCATTATTTTGATAAATAAATGTGCCAAAATAACTTTTTGCCTCTTTAATGCCTTATCCATTGCCTTTGCCATACACCACCAAATGAACACCCCCTAGGATGTATCACCCAACATTCAGCTTGGAATATGTGTCCCATCATCCGTGGTATTTATATATTTTTACATGGAATTTTCACCAGGGTTGTTACAGAACCCTCCCCCTTGGGGAAACACCATCATTCGTGTTCAATGACACCTATAACCAACAAGACCATTGAAAAAAAAACATACTACTCATGGAGCTTTATAACACAGCTCGTTGCAGTATTTACAATAAATGACCCTCTCAAAAGTAAAACATCATGACAACATGACCAGATAAAAACCAGACCACATATTGGAGCTTTATAACATAGCTCATTATGATATTTACAATGATATACACATTTGCTTAACCAACAAATAAATGATATGATCCCTGTATCAATCAACAAGGGAATCTAGAGGCTCACACCTCCACCCTCAAAGTAATACCAAGATTCATCTCCTTCCTAAGAAGTCTAGAATCCACTGCAAAGTTAAATCTACATCTAATGTCCAGCACTATAACCCTATGCCACTTGTCCTCTCAGTGAATAGTGACCAGCTCATTGTTCCAGGGCGCACTCCCAATGTGCATTTGATTCCATATGGCAATGCTAATGACCAAAACAAATCCATCCCCGACCTTCCCTTCTCTGCTACATAGTCCCTCGGGAAATTCGGTCATCCCCTTACGTGCAGTTACTCATCTTCCAAGTTATGTTGGCACCCCCATCCCAGGCAGTCCATCCCTTGGCAAGGCTTCCTCACATCGAAACATGCAAAAACCAAGGCATATACCTGCCTCAACACATCATACCGGTCATAGCATGCTCATGGAAATCAATGGACACTATTGGGTACTAGTGTCCCACAATGGCCCTGCTCCTGAAGTGCTTTACCAGCATACTACTACCTGTTTCAATTCCTTTGTTGTTGCTGCTAATTCTTGTAGTTGATTTCAGCCACTCAACCAGGCATGTTCATGCATTCCCATACCAAGCACATAACTTCCATCAGATTTAAAATAATTTGAAATAAATTCACATCATACCTCGTTGGTAGCTCGTCAATAAGTTATATTTGCAATCTTGTTCGCATCCTATCACAACAAGTCAAACTAGCATATTTGACCAAATCAACATGTATAAAGATATCACATCAGGTTAGCTCAAAACATAGCCATCAAAATCATAAATTATATGTAACCATCATAAACCAAAAACACAAATCACATGCATAATACAAATGAATACAATACTGATACTTGTCCTTCATTGACCCTTACTTCTTCCTTTGCCTTGATCACGTACGCATCTGGATCATTTTCCACACCTGACAATCTCCCAGTGCCTTCTCCTCAACCATGTACATAGACACATAGTGTGCATCACACACATACAACCACACGACATACCACACCATGAAATGCATGCATCTACATCTGACATACAACACATACACCTACATCCAATGTATTCAATACAATGCATCCATCTATACCCATGTGAAATACCACCCAATACATGTACCTACACAAAGTACCACACAACGAGTACACATGCCGCAATACCATTACTACATGATGCACATACATAATACCACATGCCCTCAAAACAACATGTATGACATGCACACAATACCACATGTGCACCAGTGCCATACGTACAACATGTACACAGTACCACCTTTACATTGCACAACATGTGCACAACATCACATGTACACGACGCCACCTACACAACGCCACATGTACACTACACAACTGTACAACGTGTACACAATACCACATGTAGATAGTACCACACACACGATGTGCATGCGACACCGTATGTACATAACATCACATGCATGACATGTACACAACATTGCATGCTCATAGCACCCTATGTACAACATGTACACAACACCACATGCTCACAGCACCACTTATACAATCATGCACACAACACCATATGTACATAGCACCATATGTACAACATGCATGCAACACCACGTGTACACAACACTGCGTATCCAACATGTACATAACAACATCCGTACACATCACTGCATATTCAACATGCACAGAGCACCATATGCACACACGCTGCATATACATCATGAAGACAATACAATATGTCTACAACACCCCATATGAAATATTCACACAACCCTATTTGTACCATCATGTACATAACATTGCATAAATAACATGTACACATGCTATGTATACACAACACCACAAGTGCACACATCATAGATGCAACATGTACAACATATACAATGTATGCACAACAATAGTACCACACATCCAAAACCACATTTTCCTTACCAAGAAACCTTGCTTTTGGTATCTCATCCATGCTTATCCTAGCATGTCACAGACCACACTACTTTCACTTTGTTGATGTATCCTTCAACATTACCTGTCATAACATAAACATAGGCATAATACAAGTATACAATATCAATTCATATCCACATGACATTGATCTCGTATATTTGTTGTGACTACTCTTCCCAATTGATTCCTCGTAAGACTAGGAACCTCTTCATGTTGTTCTCCTGCATAAGCAATCATTCCTCCACAATAATGATCCCTCATAACCCTGTCAGACAATAACATATATACATGGATACAAAATCATGATCCTATTAGATAACGACATACATACATACATGTATACATATATAAACATCAACATAATCATGATCATAAAATAATTACTAGATATCAAGATCAAGGTCAAGAGAACTTCCTTCATTCATGCACAACATGCATGAAATTGAGAACAATAGTTCCCAACACATCCAAGGCATCTAACGCCTCAAATCCATTTACTTTACCTTTTCTAGTTATCTTTCTCATGTTTGTACTGCCATGGTCCATTTACCACAATGAGCCCAACCAATACAAATGACTATCATAGTCTTAGCTTCCGCTGCACTCACTCATGCATAGAGATTCATCTGAGTCTTACAACACTTGTTGGGTACCACATAGCTCTCCTAGAGCTACATTAACTTTCCTCTTTCCCAACCAATTTTTGAGACTCAAAATGTAAAAGGCAAGAATGAAAACAACAACAAGAAGAAAACCATGAAAACCAATAACAACATGACTCCACAAACAAAGTGGCATAACTATGCACCAAACATAATCAAAGCCGCAAATCAAGCTCAATAATTCATAAAAGACCAAAAGCACAAGACTAACAACAAACACTATGACTCAATCCCCATGGTTCCCAGGGAAAGCTCAACCCGAGCCTTCTTCAAGACTCCGTGGCAGTCTCTTGCCATGCAATCCCCTGCATCATACTACCATAAACACATAATTGCCGATGCATAAATAAAAATACACCAGTTGCCTTATCTTGTCATGCTAAGCACGCTGCTTGCAACTAAACACATCCACACCATCTCTCAAGGGACTCCAATCCTTTAATAGATCCACCTGTAGCTAAAGATTATCTAATATACCTGTCAAGTATGTGTTCATGAATATAGCACATATCCACATAATGTTAGACAAAATCAAGGTTAAGAAGACTTCATGTATGCAAAGAAATCATTTGTTTGGAATTACGGTTTCCAAACATAGCCAAAGGAATTATTTCCCAAATCCTTTGTTTTACCTTTTTACCTTGCTACAAGCGAGTCTTACCATGTACTATCACATCACACAACTGTTAGTTATATAAACACATCAATTATTTCCTTGTCATGTTAATACCAAGCATGTTCCCTACAACTTCCCACACATGTCAACTGCATGTTCCAAATATAAAGACAATCATATCTATCAATTTGAAATCAACCATTACCAAGACTAACAATCATGTCATAATCCATAGTCAACTCATAGTCATTAGCCATAATACTACAACTATCACCTACTATATTCAAGTACATATCAATTGTCTCAACACATATATTTTAGTACAATCATCTTAAAACAAGATCATTAAAACACATACTCATATTATGCAATTCATCAAACATTCAACCAAATCACAAATGTACCATGTTAAATAAATCAATTAGATGACATAATAGGCACCAAACACTCAAATACCAAATATACGACATAATCAACTATGAAATACCAAGTATAATACATAAGAAAACTCATACCTTAGTGTACCTCAGGGGAGGCTATCTTGTCTGCATAATCAATCTAGTTAGTGAGATATAAATTTACAACATGTCAACATAAATGATGATATCTATAACAATAATTAACTAACATGTTCATATTACAAGCTCATAAGCGTATGTCGTTCATGCATAATAATCACATATATATGATTAGTCTAGACACCATATCACAAGTATGTCAGCTCATACCTGAGTACCACATCCATAACCATCTACATAGGTCAAACCAGGTTAACACAATACATGTAACATCAAGATCTTCAATGCAATGAACAACCATCACACATATGACCAGTCCAAATTACGACATCAATCTCATTGAAATAACTCTAATCATCAAGTTAATAGCACATAACAATAATAAGATATATATCATGCTCATCACAATATAAAACCTAATCGTCAAGCTAATTATCTTTGAACATACTCAACAACAATATATAACATAATCATCAATTTATCTAACATAAACAACAAAAGCAGTGCATACAACCACATGTTACTATCACTCATGACTATCTGATACATGTGCATACTACACTAATCATCTAAAATTTATCATGAATGTAACCATAACATCAAATGCATGTACATAAACCTAATATATATAACCCTAATGCATATAAAAATCCTTAACTTACATACCTACATGCCCACATGCAAAACCTGTATGATGATCTTCCCTTGCCTCAAGGTCCAATGCTGCAACTTCACTTTCATAAGTTGCATCTCTTGCTTTATCTCAACCAACTCATTAGCATCATAACAACCAATAACACCATGATGACCTAAATTGCATACAATGACTTCACAAGGCATGTTTGACCTAATATTCCAACTATAACTAAGACCATACATGCATAACAATTGTATATAGACATATAACAAATGAGTACCATACCATACACACATCATTCTAGCTAGATTCTAGTCATCAATGCATGACCATATCAACTACACAAACCATGACCTCATGCATGACAACAACCATTACTCCATTGTACACATTGCCACATGCAACCAAAAATATGCATAAGCAATGCCAAATCAACTACACCTACGCATAAATGCATGTAGTTGAACATAAGCGATCAAATATTGTAATCAACTTACAAGACTGATACATGTAATCCAAAATATTCAAGAATGTAACCTAACATACAAGGATGTAAGTAGGTGACATAAAATCAACATGTAAGCGACATATAATCCATATGTAACCAGTCACATGTTCCAAAAATCAAGACACTGTGTCTATTAATTTGAAATCAACTTTCACCAATAATAAAAACCATGTCATATTCGGCAATCAACTCACAATCATAGTCATAATACTAAAACTAGCACCCACTTGTAACATAATAACTAAAAACATGCCACTTTTCCATTTCCTTACATGCAACTTTTCAAATTCCTTGCATGCAACCTTTCAGATTCCCTACATGCAACTCTTCAAATTCTTTCCATGAAAATAGGCATAGCTCAGCTACATCCATATTATCATACTGCAATACTATCCCATAAAAAGAATAACGTTTTCTTCAAACAATTACCATAGTTTTACATTTTCTTCAAACAACTACTATACTATTACATTTGCATGTAAGCATTTTTTAAACACTTTACAAGCAAACTAGTATAGAAAACTATTTTCATACAAGTAATTATATATCAACTACATAAATACTATTACACATCAATACTATCCCCAACCACAAATAACATACTCATTGGGGCATTTTATCAAACAGTTTGTATGCAATTAATCATTGAACCATTTAAGCATTTCATCAAACACTTTGCATGCAAACTAATATAGCGAATGATTCAATGCATATATCCTAGACTGTAGTAGTAAAAGTTATGAAAACTGAACCATATGATTAGTGGTATTTCCTCTCAATGTGGAAAAAATTAAGCTCCTCAGAGTTCCCCAAAAGTGAAATTATAACAAAAATGTCAACGTGACCTATTTGAGGCCTAAATTTAGGAGTATTCAGAAGGCTCGAATCTCTCTACTCGTATCTCCTAAAATATGGTGACCCAATATCTGAAATCGCTACCACGTAATCAGTGATATGTCCCCTTAATGTGGACCATTTTTCAGCTTCTGAAAGCCTACAGAAGATAAGTTATTGCAGAAATTCCAACATGACATGTTTAAGGGTACATTCAGGAAGGTCATCTTCCTTAGATCAAAATTCCTAAGGTATTGTGAACCAAGATCTGAAATTTTGACCACATTATCAGTCAGATTTACCTTCAATATAGACAAATTTTCAACTTCAAATATGCCACAGAAGAAAAGTTATAACAAATATGAAATAAAGGTCTAAAATTTAAACCTTTGTTCTTCATTCCACCTATGATAGAGCCCATCCAGTCCAAGTGTTTGAACCATGCTCTGCTACCATTCTGTAACACCCTTCGGGGTAAATGTGCATATAAACCAACATAATAGGAAAAAATACAAAAATATAATAAACATATCAGCCATCAAAATCCACACACACACACACACACACACATATATCTATATTAGTACATTTGCACACGAAAATCAAGGGAATGAATTTTTCATTAGTAAATGCAATGAACCAACCGATGATGGAACTACCACGTTCCACCCGACCATAGATTGGTTGAGCTAAGTCTCTCTTTAGCCAATCACCCCCATGCCATATTCCAAGCATGAATGAGGGATTTATAGAATACATCAAGTGGATGCCACCGGAGTTCTCCGCCTACATCGTGAGGAATTTGAGTGCCTCCTAGTCTCTTAGGATTTACCGTGCATCCACAGTATGATCCAGGGATCACTAGGCCCTATATCGAGACATACTCTCCAGGCTTTACAATGCATTCCATCTCGAAATCACTAGGCCCAATGGAAAGAAAATCCACCTCTTGGCTTTACCGTATATCCTGTCATTCACCAGAAAGGATTCCTAGGCCCATCGATGCACACAATCTGGCTTTACCGCAACCCACAATCCGGTTCAGGGGTTACTAGGCCAGTGGCTTCATGCATCCTCAGTCTGGTTCAGGGACCACTACCACCATGTGTTTGTCAATTCGGAGATCCACCCCACTCAACTTTGAATCCAATCCGACCATCCCCCATAAAATGCATGAGAGAACCCATCTCGTTAAAGCTATCAGGAAATGGCAAGGCTAGGCCGAAAATACTGTCACACCTGGAAAGACCCATGCCATGGTAGAAAAGAAATACATGCAATCCCATGCATTCCAAATCTAGCAAGGAAAATACACATGCAATTTGATACCTGCAATGAAGCCTATTGTAGTTGCTTGATCCTACCTTTCCCTGCTTGATCCTTGCTACCTCTTGCCTTCTTTGCCTTTCTTTCTCCAATGCCAAAGTTCTCCAAGAAAACTCTAAGTGTCCAAGAGTATGAGAGAGAGAGAGAATAATTAGAGAGCTCCAAAACTAAACTAACCAAGTCTTGCCCACTGATCCTCATAAGCCTTTTTATTAATGAGGCCTCTATTTTCTTCATTTTCCATTATTTTCCTTCAATTTCCTCATCACATGCAACCTATGACCTTTCACCTTCCTTTTCTCATAATTTCCATTATTTTCATAAATAAATGTGCCAAAATACCTGTTTGCCTCTTTAATGCCTTAGCCATTGCCTTTTCCAATTTCCTTAGCCATACACAACCAAATAAACACCCCCTAGGATGTCTCGCCCAACATTTAGCTTGGAATATGTGTCCCATCATCCGTGGTGTTATCTCAAAATCAAGCTCTGGAAGGCTGCAGACCAGGCTAACTTCAAGTAACTATTTCAAACCAGACTTTGGCTAAAGCTTAGCCTCTTTAGCCT
>APFE031569357.1:0-17443 GCA_000404065.3 Pinus taeda
AAAAGCTAAAACTTAAAAATTTAAATGTGCTTTACATGTTTATCTAAATTTACTAAACAGGATTGGAGATTGTATTAGAAATATTTTCATTTGACGTGCTATATTCTCCTCAGAGTAAGCTATTCATTATTATTGTGAAGTTTTTAAATACCATGGTAACTAAGTGAACCCAATATGCTTTGGAGAGCTACAACCCCAAGATTTTTTTTTAGAGAGGAAACCTTGTTGCCTTTGAGATAAGTGTGGTAGAAATTGCATACACACAACCACTGTACTATTAGTCTAGTTTCCAATTTAATAGAGTATGAAAAACAAATTTAATATCCCAATCTACTTTAAATAATAAACTATAAATGAAAATCAAACACTTCATGATCACAAATAAAAAATTATAAATTAAAACTTTAATCCATTTCAAAAAAATATAAATACTATCCAAAACTAATTAATTACTCATCTATTATTTAGTAAAAAATGTTACCAATACTAATAGAATAAACCAAATATCAAATAACTTTATTAATGACTTATCACCAAAAAAAACTATTTTTCTTATCAGGAAATGATCCAACTCACTTTAACCACCAAAACAAACTAAAATAACAAAAATATATGAAAATCATAACAGTAACATACTTTCATATCTCACTCAAAAATAATAATTTTACATTTAAAAAAACCAAAATAAAATAACATATAAAAGCCTGATTTTAGAAATATATTGAATTACCATATAAAATAAAATTTCTTGACAAAATATCACAGTTTTCGTTTGGAATATCTAAACTCTGTTAAGACAAAATCACACAGTTTTCGTTTGGAATATCTAAACTTTGTTAAGACAAAATCACTTATTTTGTTTCTGTAGAAGCTACACTATAAAAAAAATATATATTACAATTAAGGAAACATTATCTCTTCGGTGGAAACACTTTATTTCAGGCAATTTTCATTCATAACTATTTGTTTCAATGAGGGCACTTAATTTTAGGGAATTTTTACGGAGTACTATTTAGTTTTTCTAATAGAAAATTAACTTGTGCATTCTGTTGCAAAAGAATTAAAAAATCATAGTTATCAAATTAGAAATCAAATACGATATAATATGAAAATAATTCGACTCTATATAATTAATTCAATATGGAAAAAATTCAATAATATACATGTTACAAATACTTAAACTTATTAATTTTTTTAATAAAAGCTATCTATTTGAAAATGAAATTTGCCATTTTATAATTTTGTACAATATAGAACTTACAATTTTTTTATTAATTTTAGATAGGAATCACTGATTTACAACCAATTTTCTATTTTATAATTTTTGCTATCTATTTGAAACTAAAATTTACCATTTTATAATATTATCCAATATAGAAGTTACAATTTTTTATTATTTTTATATAGAAATTACTATTTTGCAACCAATTTGCTATTTTATAGCTTTTGTTAATTGAAAAGTTATTACTCTATATTTCTTGATATTGCGATTTATTATTTTTTAATTTTTTAATATAGAAATTACTATTTTTTATTATTATTTTTATTTCCAAACTACAAGTTTTCAATATAGTATTTCTTTTCTTTAGTTAATTTTTCCATATCAGTGACTCCCTCAATACCATATTAGTTTTCCTGCGTGATTGGATTTCAAACTCAAACCTAGGGTTACCTGCCTTACACACCACCATTGGAATTGCTCAGCTCTTCATCATTTCCAACGGCTGGCAGAATGTGGCGTGCAACAATCTTTATCTTTTTATTATCTCTTGCTGCCTTTCCAGCCAACGAGCCCCTGGACCGCGAGATATTTTGGCAATATGCCCAACAGAGAATTGAAGGGCTCTGGGAACAGGTTTCTTACCATCAGCTGATTTCCATCCTCCTGCCATTTCTTAAGCGAGCAATGGAAAAATACTTCATGCACCGTACCGAATTGAATTTGGCCAAAATTTTAATCGTATCGAACCGAATCAGCGAATTTACTATTTTTTTTTGCCAATACGCCCGAATTTGGTAACTATGAAAAAAACACCGTAAAAGAATATTGTTATATATTGTTATATATGGGCATAAAAATTTAAATACCATTTAAAGATGTCTGTGTTTGATGCAAAAACATGGTAATTCTGTAGAGGAAAGTGTAGCCATAAAGGAGTTGCTACCAGTGTCTTTCGAATGAATTTTGAATTTAAAATTGGTGAATTAGCTCACCACTTTCGGCCAGTTTGTTTTCACCGACTCTGATATTATGACCCTGTTTTCACTGAGCCTGATATTACAACATCCATTGCAGGGTTATTCACAGCGTATTATGTAAAACTGATTACGAAGAAATGCTATTACAACATCAATTGGCAGGGAATCAACTTAGAAAAAAAAAATAATACAGAGCATGAGTGTTAATTTACTAGACCTTCATTGAATAATTGAATACTTTTTCCTTTAGGCCCATAAAGTATAAAAATAAAACATGCAGAAATATAGAACCCACCTTGTTTTTGAAAAGTAAAAAACATAAAAATAAATAAAGAAATATCGTTGACGCTAGAAAACATGCCTCTCAATTACGCCACTTGTACCATCCTCTCAGTAAATAGAATGTGACAATGTCCATCAACTGTTTGGCTTCTTTGTGGTCTGCTATTTATTCTTTACAAATAATAAATTAGTGATTTTGCAGCAGGTGCAACATTTTAGAGATAACAACTTCCCCTTAGAAGCCGATTTAAGATCTTACCCAGTTAATTGAAAGCTTTGGTTGCAGGTAACTATGGGTGGAGTAAGCATCTCAAGATCGAGGCACTTGATGTTCAAGTTAATTAACAATACCAACTGCAAGTAGAGTGAGAAAGGCTTGCATGCAAAAAGGGAAGCCAGACCTGAAAACGAGAAAGCAACACAAAATGCAAGCCCATTGAGAAAGACTGGCATGCAAGAAGGGAAACTAGACGACAAAGCTCCACAAAATGTAGGAAATAAGGAAGCAAGATTTAATAAGTTTACAGTAAACTTCATGAAATTGATGGAGAAACTCGAGGCCAATCGTTGCAATTCTCCTTTGCTGGCTCTCAAAGCCTCAAGTTGCAGCAACAACGTCTCCTTTGCTGGCTGTCAAAGCCAAAGTTCGAGCAACAATGTCTTGAAAGGTGAAAATCAGTCGGGTATGCACCGACTAAGGATGGTGTCATTTACAATACTAGAGCTTACAATACTAATGTTGCATGCATGCAAAAGGACATGTGGAAAGGTCCTTGGAAGACATGTGGAAAGGACCTTGGAAGGACATTCGCTGCAGTAACTCTGGATGTATGCCCTTCTAAAAACGGTTTGGATATAGAAAAAACTTTGCACGATAAACTATTTGGATATGGAAAAAGATTTGCATAATAAAAGACTTTGCCACAACCGGACTTTGGTTAAAATAATGTTGGGCGAACCTTCCTGCATCGTGAAGCTTACAATAAGAGGTCGAATATTTTCCCTCGAAATACTTTGGTTAAAATTTTGATGAATGAACTTGCCAACATAAAACTTAGTTTAAATTGATAAGTTACCACAATATTTCCATATCGGTGAAGGCCGCAATAAGAGGTAGAATATTTAAAAAAAAACTTTGGTTAAAATTTTAGTGAATGACATTGTCAGCATTAAACTTTGGTTAAAATAGATATAGGCAGAAAAAAGAATCGGTCAAAAAATGAATTAATGCAGGGTCAACGATCAATCGATCGCTATAGTCCTGCTAAAAGCAGGGACTAATAAGATGAAAAAATTGTAAATGGAAGGAAAGATATCGTAATTAATGGCACCAAACCAGATGCCATAGAATTTTTATCCTTCTACTTAGGAATTTGTTTCATGCTATTTATGTGAATTTGTTTATATAACAACAATGGACAACTAATAATGATAGTATGATGTCTTGATTTATTTATTTTGTTAAGAAATTTGGATTTTTGAATGCTTGTTTCAACCAATAATTGCTTTAAAAAAAGGTGGACCATCGTTTTAACTTCTCCACGGCACCCAAATGCAGGTATCATTAGTACAAAATATCAAGCCGCCAAGGTAGCATGCTGAGCATTTCCATGCACTCTAAGGCTAAAAAAGAAGCAGAAATGAACCAAGTGCAATGCTAAATCAACCCACCGCATTGTATCCCTTGCTCTGTAGTGGAACTCTGTTGTGCAAAAGGGTTTAGCAATATACAAAATCGAAGAAGATAAAAACATATCCATTTTCATAAATAGAAATAATTATTATGTAGACTTACAATTAACAGAGATAATCGGATGGCATTCACACAAAAGGAATCGGATGGTCTGTTTTTCAGAACTCGTCTCGTACTCCCACTCAATTGGATCGTGCTATGCAACATGTAATTCATAGAAATTTCCATGGGATTATAGTTCTCCTTTTGGATTCCTTCGACATGCCTTGAGCGTTTAGAGGATGGTCAAGACTGGTGGTATGCATGCATCTGCATTCTCTGTCTAGATGCCAAAAAGTTAGGCATCAACTCTCACTTAGTTGTGCACCAACCAGCGGTTTGATTCGCTCTCTCCACCCATGGAAGGCATGGAAAGCTCCTTATTTATTTCATCGTCTCCACAACGGCTATGCTTTTTTCAATTTACTATTTCCCAGAACACGTCATGTCCGTTTTATGCACCTGCCATCCCACACTCTCCGCCATGTTTTCCGGTTTAAAGTGCTTTCTCTGTGGTCACCACACTCCTAGATACCCATTTTCAAATTCAGAGTGGCGTTGTTGGGCGATGTAGAATTGACTTTAAATTTGTTAAAGTCCGTGACCTATATTATAAATTTGGAATTATATATGAGTGGCAAAATTTATTAATCTAAATGCAAATTAGAAATATTCTAATTATAAATATAGTAAAATTTATTAACCATAAATTTAATATTAAAATACTAAAATTTGTTAACCATCCTTGTGATATTAGTAACTTAACTATCCATTTGAGATTAACAATTTTGCAAGTTAGTTATTAAAAATTAATGTAACAAAGTAAGTAAGGAACACATTACATTTTTAAGATTTATATTAAATATATTAATCACATGTCTAAATAATATACTTATTCAATACTATATATATAACTAACAATGCTGAAAATTTTGACTTTTTAATTCTAAAAGAATAAAATCCACATCAGTTAAATAATTTATCTCAAATTTGTTTTTTTATTATCATTATTTATTTCATTTTTATTTCTTTTAATATGAAATTTTATATTATTAAGATATACATATAAATTATATTTAAAATTTTACATACTTTGACAAGGAATAGTCATTGTAGCAGTTGTTTCTTGTCTATTATTTAGTTATTTCTAATTGATTATAATATTTTTTGTGAGCAAATTATTGTCATTTATTATAGTGAATGTATGGTTAATCAAAATATAAAGATTTTTATATGTTAATCAATAGATTTATATAATATAATTTTTCATGCTTCAACTAATACATTCTCAATGCTTTAAATGGAAAAATATTGCTCGTTATCTCAAAGCTTCATTAGCTTCATAACCTTGATTCTAGCTATAATATCACTAATTTAGCTTACAATCCTTTTGTGACCATCACAACCATCATGTAAAAGAAACTAAGTAAAGGTGAAGATACTCCCACAAGGCACACCAAAGGGCCTTTGTAACACATAGAGAACCCATGTATTTACATTAAAGGTAATTCCATTGATATCCTAGAATTTTGGAAATATCTAATTGAATAGCAATAGGAGCATTGAAGAAGAATATATGCAATTTACCATGAATTATACTTGTGCCCAAAGCTACCATAAGGTATTCTAGTACCTATTTGGAGGCATGAGCTTCTCCTACTATTGGTGCAATCATAAGAAGAGTTTCATCTACAAATTGTTGATAAAATGCAATTTAATCATCTCCGTGAAGTTCCATACCCCTAGATTTGTTTGAGGGTACCATAACCTTAATAGCTCAACTCATTCCTTTTTCCCATTAATAAGAAGAAGTAGGATAATGGGTCTCCTTGTCTAATTCCACAAGGTGGACTAAATGTTGAGGAGGGTGGTCTATTAATGAGAATCAAGAAGAAAGCTTTGGAAATAAGAGAGATAATCTAATTTATCTATTTTTCAGAAAACCCAAAGGTGAATAGGATGTGATAGATGTATTGCTAGTTGAGTATATCAAAATAATTGGGCATGTCAAGCTTAATGTCCATACTCAAATTTTGAAATCTTTATAGATTGAATCAATTCATGGGCCAAAAGGATGTTATAAAGGATCTTTCCACCTTCACCATAACTAGATTTCTCCTAGAAGATGAGATTTTACATTCTTTGTCATGTCTTCCTTAGGAATAAGTGTGAAGTAGGCGTTATTGTGTTTGCGAGTATTGGGGATGTTATGCAAAATAAGTAAAATATTGATAGATAAATGAATGAGAGAAGAAAATAAAATTATTCCATTTATCCATGTTTTAACATCAACATCATAACACAGTTTCAACCCTAAAACACAATTAGGTCTTGAAGTTATAGTGAGATGCTAACATTGAAAAGGAATTGACAAATTACTACTAATATTTTTCTCACTAAAACAAAAAGGTATTTAAGGGATTCTATTGAAAGAATTACATAGAACATCCCTAGTTTGAGTACTTAGAAGCACAACAAAGCCTTTCTCATGCAGATATCAATTCAAGACATGGAACTAGTAGCCATTTAAATGTTCAAAGAAAAACTCCTATACTAGACGGGTTTACCTATACCAGATGGCTTTACCTCCTCCTCCTCATCCACCATGACTTCCTCCTCTTCCTTTCTTGAAAACTTAGAAAATAAAATAAAATTTCATATGATTTCATCCTCTTTATTTAGAATACTTATTGAGTCATTCTTTCCTCCTCCTCAGAAAACTAAAGAAAATAAATTAAAATTGTATATCATTTCATTCTCTTTATTTAAAATACTTATTGATTCATTATTTACGGTGATAATTGAGATATATACATGGTAATGTAACAAATAATATGTAAAAATAAAATGCCATATAAATTAGTAATTATGAGAACAACAATTTAATTTATAAAAAATTGTAAATTTTATATAAATAATATGTAAAACTATTGAGAAATCACAAAAAAATCAATATTTATTTTGAATCTCTAGTACTATTTAAAATCAATAAATTAGTTATATAAAATCTTTAAGAAATAAAACAAACAACAATCTATAAATATAAGTAACATTCAAACGCAAAACACAACGAAACTTCAGAAAACTTCAGCTAATCATAAGCATTACCATGGAACACCACAATGCATGTTCTACAACCATAATAATATTACAATCTCGCATATCTGGTCTCAAATGTAACTACAAATATGTTCCTCATGATTAGACCAAATCAGGTTACGGTGGATGAAATACAAGGTTACAAAAACAACAGTATGTCGTTAATCCCTTCGCTCCTCATGTATACGTGTATTTCAATACCTTCTCTGTGTTTCAACTAATTGATCATGATCTCAACTAATTGTAGTTAGTCAGATTTTACTCTTATCTTTGTTTATTTCGCAGAAGCAAATTTAATTGGCTGGGGTGAGGACTAATTGTAGTTGAGTGGGAGGACGGAGGAATATTGATGATGAAGTGCTCAGACTTTCCAATGTGTGAACAAAAGGATAATGGAACCCGAAAAGTATCAATAAGTGTGTCCTATAAATGCAGAAAAATAATTATAAACAAGAGCTCAACATTCCAAATTATCCATAAATGCTATCCATAGTTGCAGAAAACAAGGCCTACCTTGGGGTCGATAAGCAAATTCTATGCATATGAATTTTACACTGAAAAAATGAGTTTATACTTGGTCTGGAAGCCTATCCTAAGGGAGACCTTCAAAATCTTATAAGTGATTTTTGTTACAGGCAACACAAATTTGAAAGCCAATACAGAAATGAAACCTAAATAGAACATGATAAACTAATTATCAAAATCAACAGGGACGGGAGCCCGGTTTGAAGAGACGAGGTTAAACTAATTAAATAAAATGAAATAGAGATTTTATGAGAACAACAAATTTACATTAACACCAAATAAAGACAAAGGAAATAAACTGAGTACCTGAAACCAATTTGGAGTAGTCAAAGAGAATAGCACAACAAGGGTTTGCGCAGCAGGAGCGAACAACTCTACCCTTGGCGGGTCCTGCATCAAATCATAAATGAATTTACTTCGATATATACACATGGCAGAGCGTATATCTAAATGAATAACTTAATCAAGAAATTGCATTGATCTCAATCGATTGGATGTAGCAGAGGCTCTTCTGGAACATGCGAAATCCATTGTGCTCCTCAACAGACTAGAGATCAAGATCGATTGTCGTCCTCTTCTATCAACAAACAAATTTTAAACAGTAAATTTTACCTCGTCCTCTTCTGTCAACATACAAATTTTAGACATTAAATTTTATAGAGAGTGTCTGATTTGAAACATCATACTCTCCACAAAGACACAAAAACCAAACACCTAAATGGAGGCGCTTTCCAGAAAACATATCACAAATGAAGAGTAAATAGAGCATGAGGATGAAATATGGTGAAGATTTGAAATTTATAGATGCTTCTGCCTCTTTTTCCATGGACAGAAAAATAAAAAAAAGATACACCTCCTTTAACATTAAAAAAAAAAGAGAAAGAAATATCTAATTCTCTGTACTCATACGAATATACATTAGGGCACGACTTTCACTCCCATTTCTTAACTCTCGGCTTTCACTCCGACCTTTTAGGCGTTTCCTGAGAAGTCATCCATCATAATTATTTCTATTTTACGGAGGTCCCCACTCCGACTTCTTCCAACGGAAAAGCTTTTTCAGCCCACTCATTTTTCCTAATAACCTAATTGATGCGGTGATTAATTATTCTAGAAGGAACTCATTATTTGTGTTTATGTCGTTTTCTAAGTGAATAAATTAGGTAACCGTTAATTTCTTATAGATTAGGTAACCGTGAATAATTTTTTTTACGTGTTTATTAAAAGAATTTACTAAAGTGTTATAAATTCTCTTAATAAACACTTAAAAATAAATTTAAAAGCAGTTATTAAACACATAATATTTGTAAAAGAAAATCAAATTTTATTCAATTGAACATCAATTAATTGTAAACAAGTTAGTATTCTCTCTTCTTCTCCCCCGACCTCACTCCTACCAAATTTATTAACTAGGAGAAAGATACAAAAAATGATACCAAAGTGCCAAAATTTACATTGTGTCCATAAATTAAATGCAAAAAGCATAAAAAAGACACATAGAATACATATAAAAAGAACTTCCATCATGGATTATGAGGGGGTTCCAGTTCCTATCCATAATTTAAAATGTTTGGGGATCTAGGGGCCCCGTATACATACATCTCTAAGTGGTCAATATGACCCTCAATATGATCTATTAACTTATTAGTCCCTATTTGGCTCATAGTAAGTGAAGGCATCTTGTTCATAATTTCCTGTTTATTATGTTTTCTATTAATAATGAATTTTATCACCTCATACTATTCATCATGTCTCTATTTCCCTAGCTCCTCCAATAGTTTGGTAACAACCTGCAATTGTCTATAAAGAAATTCTAAATATGGTGGCGCTTCCACATTGCTAGGTGAGGAAACATGTTCATCAGCCAATTCAACCTCACAAACAACCTCAACACCCCCATCACCTTCAACTTCTCCCACCCACTTGTCATGGTCAACCAAGACTTTGTGAGGTCACCCAACTCACCTGACATGGCCCCTTGATTTAAGAACTCCACTATATAATCCATATGTCAAAGACCAATTTAATTCAACCACCTAAATGTTGTAGCTTGGTAATGGAGTCCCACTTCAAAACTCAACAAGATAAAAATGGTCAAAAATTACAGATTCTTCCACCAATATTACTAAAGAAGAAACCCCATGATTACAAGTTTCCTCTTGAATAGTGTACCCCAAGAAATGAAGGATAGAGGTAGTGAGCCTGAGAACTCAAACTACCAATCTCAACCCCAAGGAAATCTAGAGATAGAGACATGCAACAAATACCACTAAAGACGACAGGGACCATGACATATTCTTGAGATCATAAACATGAGGAAACCCAAAAAGAATAAAAGACCACCTCATCCAAACTTCCATTTACAAAGGAACTCCTAGGGCCTAGAGGTAGAGCCATATTTATTACTAGACAAGGAATATAATAAAACCATCCCATTTTAACTCCTGCAGCAAGAAAATTTAGTAGTGCTCTTGTCCTCACCGCTTCTCATGATCCAAATGATAGCTCACCACTGTTCAGCTCTCCGAGGTGCCAAACTGTGTAAGTTATCACACCATAGCAACCAAAGCACAAGCCCCTCTAGCTTACATTATCATTTCACTCTAAAGGAACCACTTGAATGAGCATACATAGGTTAGGAGTCTATGCATATTCAACATTCCCCTACCACCTTCCCAAAGTCCCATCACTAGAAAAATTGGCCTCTGTAGAAAACCCATCATTTAGGAAATAATCTCATTCACTTGTCTCTAGAAGCTTTTGGTTATCCTATGCCACTTGTCTATGGCCCCTCTCCCCATCTATCCCCCATATTTTCCCATGTTGATCAAGGTAAAATTTAACCTTCATGTTATCTTAGTTTTATAATATATATAAATAATACGTATTTATATGAGTTATATATAATATATATATATATATATATATATATTATATATGAAGTTTATTTGAAGTATTGACCTAAGCTTACAAAAATATATATATATAGTATATATTATATATATATATATTTTAAGCTTACAATATTATATATAATAATATTGTTTATGCTAAATATGAAGTAATTGACAAGCTTACTTAAATAAATATATATTTATATATATTATTTAAGGTTCACACTAATATTTTTATTAAAATATATTTATCAACATCATATATTTTCCTTCACTCTATCTTTGTCGGAATATGTAATAAGAGTTGAATTGAATATATTAGTTGATTCAATGATAACTCCAAATATTTCATCCAATTTTGGTACTAAAATAATTCTAAATAAATGAATTAAACATCTTCCCCATATTCAAAAGAAAAAAGGCAACAATATTTTTTTAAATTGTTTTATATCTCTCAAATAGAAATAAAATTTTGTTAGCTACTATGGACATTAAAATATTTTGTTTATTTACTTATTATTTTATATGAATATTAATTTAAATGTCATCTCAATTTCATGTCAGCCAGTTAAAGAATTACACATTTTCGTTGTACTAAAGAGCTAAAAATGAATTCAATTTGTTTTAATCATTGCTATTAATTTGATTATTTTTTAATGTAAATATTTTTATTATTTTTCAATGGTCAAGAATCTTGGTTCGAGAGATAATTACCGTTCGAGTTATCTCAACGGTCAAGAACCTTGGTTGCTTTAATTCGATTCAATCTTTGAATTCATATTTGCATTGGCATTGGCATTGTTGTGCCTCTCCTACTCCTCTAAGAGTTTCCTGCATTGTGTGGTCTAGTCTCGTGTGCCTGTATGTATGTATGTCTGTCTGGAGCTCCATGTTGTGTGTGCATGAATGTGGTCTGGTCTATGTTGTTATGTCTGTGTTGCTGTCATCTGTTTGGTGTGTCTGTCTGCCTGGTGTGCTTGTATTCTTTGAAAGGTGGAGGCAGAGTTTGTATTATTTGAGAAGCAGAGGCAGATCTTGTATTCAGATCTTGTATTCTTTGAAAGGTGGAGGCAGAGGTGTGCGTGTATTTTTTTGAGAGGCAGAGGCAGAGGCAGAGGCATAGGCAGAGGCTGGTATTTTTTTGAGAGGCAGAGGCAGGTATGGCATGAATGGTTGAATCAGGAAAGCTCTGCCCAGTTAAATGAGGCATCCGGCTCCATCACAGGTAAATGGGGCATTCTAGTGAATTTATTTTCCAACTCTTTGTATGGATGACTCTAATTATGGGCTGCAAATAAGATTAGCATTGTATGGATGACTCTAATTATGGGTTGCAAATAAGATTAGCAGAATGAGAGAGACGAATCGATTTGATTTTAGAAATTTCATTACAATAGCTCGATTCCTATAAATTAGATCCCGGAACCTGCAGTTTCCTGGTTTCTTTAAATAACATCTTCTGCATCCATGCTTAGACGATTTCTTGGTTTTTTAAATTAAATCCTCTGAATCCATGCTGAGGGGCTTTCTTGGGTTTTTTAATTAGATCGTCTGCAGGCGCTTTCTTGGTTATTTTAATTAGATCCTCTCAAGGTTAGACGATTTCTTAGTTTTTAAGATTAAATCCTTCTTGGTTTTTTTAATGAATCCATGCTGAGGCGCTTTCTTGGTTTATTTAATTAGACCCTCTCCATGGTTAGACGATTTCTTGGTTTTTTAAATTTAATACTCTGAATCCATGCTGAGGCGCTTCCTTGGTTTTTTTAATTAGATCATCGCGGTTTTTTAGTTTTTTAAATTAAATCCTATGAATCCAGGCTGAGGTGGTTTTTTAAATCAGATCCTCTGCACCCATGTTAAGGCGGCACCATAGATCCCTCGTTGCCAGAGAAACCGAACCTGCCAATAATATCACTGTTGAATATGGCCGGCGTCGAAGGCACTGGGAGCACATTTTTGTGGAGGAGAAATTCCTGAGAGGCTGCTTTAAAGATGGAGTTAACAACGACCCTAATTCCCTTAGCGAGAGCCTGAAGGGCGTAATTACCTCACCGTATACGGTGCATAGTGAGAGGCCGGTGTTTGCTCCAGAATCAGTTGCACAATGAGAGGCCGGTATCGAGTAGTGAACTTATGGTCGGTTGCCCATATTTTCACACATTGTCTCCCAATGCAGCGGCCATTATTCCTTGAATCTAAGGGCTAAGGGCAGGGGCAGGGAAAAAGGGATTGAGCAACGCCGTAAGCCTTGCAAATATATGATATCTATCTATCAATGTGATTCATCCCTGGGAGGTAAGTATGCATTTTCATTTTCTTGACTGACTATGTAAATTTCGGTGGGTGTTATAAAGTCATTGCGGATTGCACTCTGGAGAACAGGGGATTTTATTTTTATCAGAAACAAAGAAATGGATGTGTGATGAAGAGAATGTTGAGATTTTTTTTTTTCTGCTTTTCATTGATCCAAAAAAGACTGAGATTCACAGAGGAAAATTATGTACAAAACCACGATAAATTAAATTTCTATTTAATATAATAGAAAGGTTGTAGATGTAGATTATGATCCATTATAAATTGTAAATATAAATTTAAGATAATATAATTCATTTATAAATAAATTGAAAGTCTTCGATTTGCGGTCCCTACTCTTTTCTACCACGTCAAATCAATAAATTCAATTTTCTTACGTTGTTCTAACATTTTTTTTTTCCATATCTACAACATTGAACTTCTATCAACTGCACAAAAATTCCATTGATATCTGGAATATTTTCGCGGGTCAAGGTCAGATAAACCATTTTTCTCTTCTCTTTTCCAATTTCTCTTTCCCAAAATCAAGTCACATAACACGCCCATTTCTCTCTCTGCAGGATTAAATTTCAAGGAACATCCAGAAGAATTTTGGGTTTCTACTCTCTTTTTTCTCTGTTTTGATTTTTCCGGGTATGCAGCTAACGAAATTTCAATGAACATCTGGAAGATTTTTCGGTCTCTCCTCTCCTTTTTTCTTTCTAGTCAATATATGAATAGGCCCATTTTTCTCTATTATGTTTTTTTTTTTTTCCCGGCATGCAGCTAACAAAATTTCAATGAAGTTCGAACGATTTTACAGTACAACATTTTCTCATTTGGCAAGTCAATAGTCCCATGAGCGTGTAGAATTAAGTTTATGTGAATGCCGCAAAATTCCAATTAGGTTGCTGAAGATTTTCCCTTCGTTTATGAGTTTGCTGAAAATCACAACTGTAATTTATTTATCCAACAACTCTCTCAGTGGCCACATCCCTGAGATAGAAATTTGAATGAATTCTGTACAACGAGATAGATAATTGTGATGCTGAGAGCGAAATATGAGTGAATTCTGTACAGCAAGATAATTTTGATGCTGAGCCAGAAATATGAAGCTAGCTAGATAGATAATTGAGACTATAAAACATTTACCACTATACACTATTCTGGTATAATGCCTATGAGTGTACACCATTCTGGTATACGCTATTCAGCCCTAGCTTTTCATTAATTTTTGTTAATGTTTGCCTTTTCCTTTACCAGTTTGGAGGGCGTAATTACACCTCGGCATAATGTTGTTGGAACGCACGACGGATAGCCTGGGGCTCGCTGGAGAAAAGGGCAACCGGTTTAACCGTAGATACATCGGTGAGAGGTAAGCATTGCTACTTGTTATAAAGTCATCCTCAACTGATTGCATTGCGGAAAATAAGGGATTTTATCAGAATTACATATTTAATGGAAAAAACTTCAGATTCTTTGAATTTCTTTATTTTTTTCTATCACCATTTATTTATAATGTGATAGTTGTGATTACTGTGATAATAAACTTATGTATTGCTGTATTTTCACTTTCTTTTATCAGTGAGAAAAAATAACTATTTTCTTCCTCCAAACTTCCTAAATGGTCCAACTCCAGTTCACAATTAATTGATTATATATTATATTTTAATTTGATGAATATGTGCAATGGGTTGTAGGCTATATGGGACTATGATGACTTGTATTGCATGGGCATATCACTATTGTAGAAAAAGATCCAGACAACCTAGTGTAAATGGTGCAAGGGTAAATTTAAAACTTCATATTCATTACCATGTTTCTTTCGGTTTTAGTGAAAGTGTGGGCTCCAACTTTGGCTTTAGCTCTCTCATTATGGAGTATATTACATCTTCATAATCTTCCAATTATCAAATTAGGTTAGTTACTTTATTAAATTTAATTCAAAAAGTTTTTGCTACTCAATAGATGACCACTAAATTTTAACAATTTTTGTTTTTTTTTGCAGATGATAAGAAGGACATGAAGAATATACAAACATGCTCGGCTAGATGAAATATCAATATCTACATGTCATGATACAATATTTGAATTCATTATGTTATTATGACCCAAATTAAACTAACCTTCATTTATTTTTCTTATTATGTAATTACTTTAAAAACATCATAACAATAAAAAGTATTATTTTTTTGAAGGGGCTAAAAGCCCTTTCTCATTGCTCTTGAGGATGGACCATGCCTATCCTCAAGGGTATGTGTCCCTCTCTGCACCTTACTTTTTCATTTGCTTTTATTTATTTATTTTATAATTAGATATAATTAGTTTAAAAGTATGAAATAATACATCAATATAAATTAGAACATGTTAATTAAAATTTTAAAATATTGAATGAACGTGAAGTTATGTAAATGCATTTGATTTAATCAATATAATATTTTTCCAACCATGAGTTTTTGTGTTTTTGTATGCTTGTTTAGCGGTTCAAGTTGTGTATGATGAAATTGTATGTCTTTATTGTATAAATTGATTGGTGTGTGGTAATTGCAAAATTATTGTATGCATATTGAGTGATTCATTTTTTGTGTGATGTTTTGATTGTATGCATTGATTGATGTATTTTTCTATTACTTTGTGATGATGAATTTAAATGCAGATTTTTGTGCAATGATTGTTGTTTGAGGTTCATTTATATGATTGTGTTTAGAATGAATGTGTGACATGTTCATCTATACTTTCAAATGTGTAAGAATTTTCTTTGTTAATGCTTGGTCTTTATATTATGTTTGTGTATTCAAAACATTTTTGTGGGTGATGACCAAAATTTGATATGTGTAATGTTTGTATCTTTGTGTGTTTACAATGATTTTTGTGAAGTTCATTATTTGATGTGTAGTGATTTTGTATGACAATATTTGTTGTTGGGCTTCACTTACATAGTTAGCATTTACAATGAATGTGGATGACATGTCTGAAATGTGTGTGAATTTTCTTTAGCATATGCTTTGATTTAGTGCTACATTAATTTTGTATGTTTGCATATATACAATTTTCTATGTATGATGATAAAAAATTTGATATGCAATGTTTGTATCTATTTATAATTTTGTGTGTGTAATAAGAAAACTTGATGCAATGATGCAATGCTTGTATGTATTTATAACTTTGTGTGTGCAATAAGAACTCTCATGTCATGTGTGTATGCTTGTGTATTTGCGATGCTTTTGATGTTTGGATATTTGTGTATTTGTAATGCTTGTTATGTTTGTGTATTTATTGTATGCTTGTATTGTTTATGTATTCAGAATATTGTTTGTAATGTTTAAAACTTGAAATGTACTCTTGATTGTGTGTGTCTATGTATTCACAATATAGTTTGTAATGTTTAAAACATGAATGTACTCCTGATTGTGTGTGTCTATGTATTCACAATATTGTTTGTAATGTTTAAAACTTGAAATGTACTCTTTATTGTGTGTGTCTATGTATTCACAATATTGTTTGTAATGTTTAAAACATGAAATGTACTCTTGATTGGGTACAGGAGGAGGACGATAAGGGGGTGGAGGTGGAGGCGGAAGAGGTGGTGGTGGAGGAAGAGGTGGAGGTGGAGGTTGAGGTGGAAGAGGAGGAGGAGGAGGAGGAGGAGGAGGAGGAAGATGAGAGGTGGAGGAGAGGTGTAGGTGGTGGAGGAGGTGGAGGCAGAGGTGATGAAGGAGGTGGAGGAGGAGGGGGCAGAGGTGGAGTTGTAGGAGGAGGTGGCGATGGAGGAGGAGGTGGCTGTGGCAATGGAGGAGAAGGATGCAATGGCAGTAGCGGTGGAGGTGTAGGTGGAGGAGGTGGTCATGGTGGTGGAAGAGGAGGAAAAGGGGGAGGAGGAGAATGTGGAGGTGGAGATGGACGAGGACGAGGACGAGGACGAGGTTGCGGAGATGGGGAAGGAAGAGGAGGCGAAGGATGAGGAGGGGGAGGAAGTGGAGGTGGAGAAGGAGGAGCTGGCAGAGGAGACGGTGGGGGAGGTGGAAGATAAGGAGGTTGTGGAGAAGGAGGCAGAGGTGGAGGAGGAGGAAGTGGGGGTGTAGGCGATGGCAGAGGAGGTGGAGGTGGAGGTGGAGGAGGACGAGGACAAGGGGGAGGAGGTGGAGGTGTAGTGGGCGGAGGTAGAGGTGGAGGAGGAGGTGGAAGAGGAGTTGGTGGTGGAGGAGGAGGAGGTGGTGGGGAGGAGGAGGAAGTGAGGGTGTAGGCAATGGCAGAGGAGGTGGAGGACGAGGAGGACGAGGGGGAGGAGGTGGAGGTGTAGCGGGCGGAGGTAGAGGTGGAGGAGGAGGTGGAAGAGGAGGTGGCGGTGGAGGAGGAGGAGGTGGTGGTGAAGGAGGAGAGGGAGGGGTGTAGGCAATGGCAGAGGAGGTGGAGGTGGAGG
>APFE031569368.1:6754-21468 GCA_000404065.3 Pinus taeda
ACCCTTAGCTTGCTTTCTTCAACCTTATTCCTTTGATCCTCTTAATAAAATCACCCTTATTTATCTATTTTCCTATGATATGTTTACAAATTTACCAATAAATTCAATTTAATGGGTTACCCTTCATTTAAATTATACTATAATAATACATTAAATCCTTACTATCACTAATTTTCCTAAAACTATTAATAATTAGAATAATACTATATCTAGAATATATAATAATAACTAATATCATTATTTTTGGTTAATATTACTAATAATATACATTAAAGATTAATATAGATATTACCTTTTCTTAACTAATCCAAATGATTTAGTATAACAATAATTATTATTTTTTTAGTTATTACTAGACCCTCTCTATTTACTAACATCCCTAGATCTAGTAATACTTATTCCCATTAAATAACCTCAATATTAAATTTATACTAATCTATTACACATACCCATCATTAAATAAGATTAAATAATATAACATTAATTATTATTATTTTAGTTAATATCTAATATTTTCTATTAATAACTATGGTTAACTAATTAATGAAATATCTTAAATTAATTCTTACATTTACTAATATCCCTAGATCTATTAATATTGGAATAATAATTTAACTAATAATATATTAATAATTATTATATTAATAATCAATATTATTCTAGTTAATATTAAATCCTTACACACTAATCTATTAGTGTTTTACTAAATAGTTTATATTAAATAGTTACCCTAGCCATTAATAATAAGAATAATTCTACTATGTTAATATAATATTAAGATTATTCTAATAATACAAGTTAACAATTTTATCACATTCCCTAGATTTTTGACTCATAATTGGTTAATTTTTTACTTAAAATAAAAATTTAAATAAGATTCTTTTTAACATAATAATATTATTTTAATTAAATAGTCAAATATAGCCATTTCTGGGTCAATTATAGCTGTTTGTCCTGTCCAGTTTAATATAGTCGTTTTTCAGTCAAACTTAATTGTCGGAAAGTTTGCTCTCCCTATTTAAGATGTAGCCATCATCTGATTCTTCAACTTGTCCTGACGATGAACCACACTCGTTGGTTTGAAACGTGTCCACAAATGTACTATAATGTGATTTACGCCAAAATATTTTCTCTCATAAAATTGATATGGATCACGAAAGCCTCAATTCAACAAGCATTTTTGTCTCTCTAGAGACAATAGTTGGGATTAAAGACATAATGTCTTTAAAAAGATAATATCTTTGATCCTAACTGTTGTCTCTCTAAAGACTATAAAAAATTACATTAAAAAATAATACAACATCAATTTTGTCTTATTAGAGACAATATAAAATATTGAGTTTAGAAAATATCTCACCATTGAAATAAACCAATATTAAAAATATTTAATTAAAAATAAACTACAATATCATTGATTAATTCATATTAGGACACAGTGGAATCGGACCACCAACCTCCTGCTTATAAAGAAGGCGCTCTTCCATTGAGATAGCATCCTTTAAATAATTATGCGAGAGTTAAGCTAGTCCTTGAAATTCCATATATAGGCATTGATTTTAAAACTAGCAATTGCACCGAGAGTGAAATATATAGAAAAGTGAAGCAATGGAGATGTTTGTTTTGCAAAACCATTGGAAGACCATATATTAACATGATCAATAGCTTTACTTGCTTACAAATTTATTAGTACATACATAACCACTATCAGTAACTAACTATTAATAGTAACCAACTATTGATTTCATCTTAGTGTTCCGTTTTTTCTATTTTTCACCTCTCGTTCCCAGTCATAATGATATATAATATAAACAAGTATGATAGTTTGCATTTTTGTCCCGCATATCATTCCTGACCATATTCCCTATAGTGTAAATTCCATTTGTTATTGGCAATATTGTATTAATGTAGTGAGTCTTCACTATGTTGAACATTTCCTCCAAAGTTGGGAGACAAATGAAAGGAAAGTGTCCTCACCAAAACACTTAAATTGAATACCTAACCAAGCAGCACATCTAACAATATTCTAATGACGTAGTAACAACCAATGTTGATCCAAGCAACAAAAGCTTGCCATTCTAATCCAACACCTATTCCTAAAAATCATGTCAAATCAGAAATGCATGTTTAGCTATAAAAATAAAGACAAAGATAAACCTAAGAAAAGTTTGATGACATTGAAGGACCATTAACCATAACGTGGTGGGTTAATAGATCATTAACTTATAGGTAGTGATTATTAGTGGATTTATATGGACTTAAATACTCATTAAGTTACTCATTCAAATTTCATAAAGAGATTGAGAATCAAAATGACTATGCGGTGATTATTAGTGAATTTATATTGACTTAAATACTCATTAATTTACTCATACAAATTTCATAAAGAGATTGAGAATGAAAATAACTTAAAAGATAAATATTGTGCAAGACGATATCCGGGCTCAAACCTCACACAATCTTCATTACAAATAGTAAAATCTTAAACACAACATATTATGTAAGCTGGAAAACATACCCTAATGATTTTTACATAGACAAATATTTATCAAATGCTACATTGAAATATATATAATGTCTATTTAAAAAAATTAAATTATTGAGAAATTTGGTCACTGACAGTAATAGAAAGTAAATGATCCATGTATTGATCATATATTGTCATTAATAACCTGTATATTAAATTTAAGTTAAAGAGATCAGTGAATTTTTTTTATTTTTTATTTTTCGAGCATGAGATCATTGGACATTAAAAATACAAAGTGACACGTTCTCTTTTTAAATTTTATAACTATATTAAGTTTTGAAATAGGGAATATGTAACTTTCACATTTCAATATTTTTTATAAGCAGAGAGTGTACCTGCCATTTTAATGCTCCCAACAAAATACCTAAGTGATGCATAATATTTCGTAATTATAAAATGACAACGAATTGTTCCAAATGAACGATGAATGTTTTCTTTTCCTATTCATACCAACTATGTATTGCAGTGTGCAATAGAGTCTAAACATACAAGATATGGTTTTTCTCGAAAATAATAATAGGAACACTCACACTGCTCAAAAAGTAGACACATACCTGAGAGTATAGGCTGAAAATTGTTAAGAAGGATAGTAAATGTGAACAAAATTGTCAATTTAGAAACCACGTTTATGATGATTTTACTGCTTATAAACACCTGAGCAAAGTCCTTGCACAACACAACAATGAGAACCCAAAAGACAATTACTATCGCACTTGAAGTACTTGTAGAAACAATCATTGCAAATTTAGCTACTTTTCCATTTCGAGCTCCTATAGCTCATTGGAAACCTTTATGCTGCATTAAAAACTAGAAATTTATCAGGGCATAATGCAACACTTTGAAAATTAATCAAGGCATAATGCAATCCTTGAAAATTCGAAATACTAGCATGGTGAACATCAACATACCTTATTGCTGCTAAAAATCCAATTGATATATTCATCTCCAAATTGTTGACATTCATGTTGTAATAAATGACATGAATACTCAAATATCTTAAAATATATAAGTTTTACAGTATTTTTCTTTATAATATAAAACAACTAAAAACATGTTTTACCAGATTCAAAGGGTATTGACTGCAACTTCTTCATTTGTTAGATGTCTTCTCAAGATGATCAATACTTAGTAATACCAATTTTATAAACTGTTTGATAGGAAAATGAATGTCAACTCCTTATTCTGAACTAAACTATATAAGACTAAAAATTACATTGACTGCGAATAGTTTGAATATCAAAATATGTGCAACTAACCATAACATCACACCAGATGCAAAAGATAATTTAATGTAAGACCACAGATCCTGGAATGCTTCTCTTGTTAGTCTAGTCCATGTCTGGGGACAACCTCCATAGATAATATAAAAAAATTGGCAAATGGAGGTAGCCATGTAGCTATGTTCAATGTCATAGCTACTTCGATAAGTCCCATATGCAATTTAACGATAAAGAGCCAGCTTAGAAAAATATGAAGCGCCAATATGGCTCCATTGATCCATGCATTGACCATGTTTTTCAACTGAGTCTGCAAGAATCTCCCAGTTGGAAACATGAAAACATAAGTGAAATGCTAAGGAATTAACTAGATGCAAACTGATCTAGATAATTCAAAAATATCATTTGTGTGTCCTAACAGCTTCAAAATGGGGGTAGAAAAAATATAAATTGGTAGGAGGAGGAATACAAAAATAAAGAGCATAATCCAAGAGCATTGCATATATTCTTCCAGCATGTGGTATTTGTTAGCACCATAATCTTGGCCGCACACTGTTGCCAAGGCGCTTTCCATCCTTAGTTTTCATCTCAAAATACAATCACAACTAGATCAGAAATATTATATATGAAATCCTTTCATTATGGCACGCAAAATTTCGATTACTTTCCTCTGTAATGACCCAGTCTTTTAAACCTACCGTCCATCACTTACTATTAAAAGGAATTAAAATAATAGTTGGCTGAAGCAATAGGCTTCCTCACATTGGTAGAGTTTGGTTCATATTAAGTTATAAATTTTGGTATATATGGATTAGGGTTTGTTATCTATACTCTTCTATTATAGTTTGTTGTATATATTTTTGGTGTTATAGTTGCAGTTATTAGATTTGATTCTTAGCCAGGCCTGTATTACTCTAACTAGCTACCCATTTCGTGATTAAAAAAAACTAAAATAACCATTAAGGGACAAAAGAATTGTGTGAGATTACTAGGAATCCATAATTGAATCTGACAATGATGGTAGAAGCAATGGATATGTTTGTTTTTCAATCAGAAAAAAACATCCCTCAATGAAGAGGCTGCAATCAAATCTCGACACTTAGAAAATCTACAAAAGAAGATCCCCATTTTACAAGGGGTTGCTCAAGGGTCGGGAGTAGAACTATAAGCCAATGAAGAGAGAGGCAGCTCAACAAGCCAACTCAGGTATCAGCTTCTCTGATAAAAAGATTAATTGAACATGCCACTTAACTAAGGAAAGTACATGACATTGCAACAAGTAATATATTGTCACAACAAATTTGGCACCCTCTAGCCACATACATAAATTTTGTCTTTTGATTTATCAGTGAAATGGTAAATGGTATGTCTATGGCCCATCCATATAGCCAACATGGATCTGGAATGTGGAACTAAATTTTAATGTCTCAACAATTCATGAACAAGCTGAGATCACGCTTCATATCCTCTGTTCGGATTTGGTTCAATATCTGATTGCTGGGGTTGTTTGATTATGGTGCCAAGATCATAGTCTAGCAGAGGATTGAAGTCCAATTCTATCCTTACAAATATGTTCAACCAATTTTGATATTCCAACATCAATAGCAGCACTTTGTACCTATCATTATGCATACACAACATTCCGTAAACAAACCTCTTTCCCTCATGCAATAGATTTACATTTGTGCAAGCAATCTGCAAGTACTTTTCACTGTCAAATAAATGACTTCCACATTGAGACAATTAACCTATATATACTATATATTCACATCTAGATGTCTATACTCGTTATCAAACTAAATCAGTGTGTAGATTTTTATGCAATTATAGATAAATATTCTAGAAATTAGTTACGGAACTATGATAGTTTTCAACAAAAAAAGATAATCACAGATTATGCTCTATCTGATAACAAGCAACTTAAACTAGATATTGAATCCTAGGACATGCATTACACTACATGCAAAGGCGGTTAACCAAGAAGCAGTATTAGTAATGATGCTAGAGCAAGATGCGCAAATATACACAAAAATGTTAAGTGAAACATGGAAATAAGAGTGAAATATATTTGATCATTAATATAAGCATGCATACACACATCCATCATATAATAAGAAAAACTCAAATAGGAAAGTGAAACAGGTAAGTTTCAGATTGTAAGTAAAGTATAGTTAAAGCTTAAGAATATAATTAATTGTAATTGTAACAGTTGTTAGGTGATTAATGTATAAAAATATCATAGTATTCAGGAAAAGAACTATGTTGCTGCTGAGGAGGATAGAATACCCATAGAGCTAGGTACGAGGAGAAAAAAAAATGTATGGGTCTTAGGATGCAAAAAAACAATTATATTTCCTCAAACTGGAGTTGTAATACTGGAAATGAATGAAGAGAGAACTTGCAAAAAGGAGTTATTATACGTAAATAGTTTATACAGTAATTGAATTTAAACTACACAGGAATTAAATTAGCAGAAACTGCGTGTTAACTTAGGTAACTGAGCTTATTATTCATAGCAGTTAGATACCAAATAGGTAGTGCGTATAGGTTAAACACAAGGGCGAGAGATGATGCAACTACTTCCATGCAATTTCACCATTTGGATAGAAGGTAATATTTAACCATATGGTCTTCCAGAAATCTATAACCCTCATTCGTAACAAGAAAAACCTTCGAAGCACTATTACTTGCAAACAATAGTAAGAGTCCAATAATCAACAAAATTATCAGCAATGGAAAACAAAATAATCAAGTTATAAGTGATAGAAGTAACACTCATGTGGGATAACGAACAACAGTTACATATCCAAACAATATATGCACAATTAAACAACACCCAAATCAGAAAATAGCTGAGAACTCCATTTATATCATATAATTAGCCATGATGTCACCAAACCATAGATGGAAATAATATCTTACAACAATACTATTAGACCATCGGTCAATTAGACCAGAGAAATTCCAGAAGGAAAGAAACATCTTTCTTCACACCAATAAAAGCCATGTTCATGCATTAGCAAATAGAAATGAAAAGTACTAAAGGACAATCACAGTATGTATACATAATAAAACTGAAGAATCATTATAAGGGCATAATAGTTTAGTCATAATACTGGCAGGCTAATGTGGCGAGCCATCCAAACTATAACATCAAACTTCCACAGGAAAATTAATTAGCTTACAAATGTACATTTGGTCTTAAGCCAATGACGATATAGAAACACAAATATTTTATGAACACACTGGAGGGAGAGCAACTCTCTGTTTAGAGAAATGAAATGAAATCAATGAACAATGAAGGCATAGGGTTACATAGTTGGTATAACCCCCACATTAGAATATATTGAATATGGGCCTGCATCGGAGAGACTAAATGCCAAAAATAAAACGAAGGTCAAGCCACCAGGTTCAACCTATAAGACTAGGAAGGCATATGAGAAATAACTATGCCATTTGGCTAAAGAAAACCAACATTCCTAGAAATTATTGAATAGATAGAACTCAGTAAACCTTAACAGAGACAACCTCACTGATGGGCTCCTCAAATATCAGAGGATAAATCCAGTGAACCATGTGCATCCATAAAATCCCTAACCATCTAAGGTGTTCCCCCTATCTATGGCTACCTTATTGTAATCAGTCAGGGAAGAGTTCATTTTCTTCAACCGGGGGTTCTCTAACCATACCTGGGAATCGATGGTGCTTTCGAGAATGAGACGGTGCTCCTGGTCACTGAAAAAGTTGAGAAAATCCTCATTTCATCATAAGTATTCTTGCATTAACCCAACAAACGTGACAAAACACCATTTTAGTAAACACCCCAAATTATCAAACTAGAACAACATTAATAGGGGATCATAAAATGGACCACAATTACCTAAATATTTCGCCAGGGAAATAAGGGTCTCCTTGGTGTGCCACACGTAGGCAGATTGGTAGCAATTCTAAGATTCCTAAAGCCTCCCAAAAAAGCATGCGAAATTGAAAGAGGTTAACCCTAATTCAAGTGAACCCTGTGGAAATGAAATCACGGTAATACAAGAACAAAGTCATTATACCTGTGGAATAATTGCAAGAGATTCCATGGCGAAATCTCTAGTAGCATGGAAGGCTTGGAGGAACTCGTAAGGGAGATGGAGCACCACAAGAGAATGAAAAAAAAAATGAAGAAATGGGAGGCGAAAGATAGGGTTAGAGTGACTAAATAGGAGGAAACCCAATCTAAACTGTCGATGAAAATGAGACAATCTCAGGCATCCATGAATCCCAATGAGGAGAGGCCACCCATGTGGGAAAGAGAGGTTGGTAGCAAGGTATTGGTCCACGTGTATTTGGGGGAGGAATCGGTATCAAGTGGAGGACAATGTTCATAAATAAGACTTTAAACGGAAAAGAATATATGTTTTACAATAGTTCATAATGACATAGTATTTAAACCATGAAGTGAACCCCCTCTACTTTTTTCCCTATAGTGTTAATTTAATTAAGAGTAGGGACACCTTTGGAAATCGTTAATAGTATTATAACATAAAACATTATTACAAGACTTGTGACATTTCTAGCATAAAGCATTGTTAGGATACAATATATTCTGAGGAGGTCATGGTGTTTGAATTCATCATTGAAACATGGGGGATATATGAGGTTGACAACATGGAAACTTGATGATTGGTACCATTAGTATATGGAAAAAAAGGATCAACGAACCTCTAAGGTATCTAGTAAAAATGTTTATACCAATGAAATTTTTTAATTTTTTTTGTTGGAGGCTAGGTATATTACAATAATCTACTTTATTCCCATATCAACATGAATATTATGGAACTCCTTTATCAACACAAAAATAACAATCAAAGATGCACATATATAATAATTTTGCATCAACAATTCCTCCACGTTATCTAACGATATAAAAATATGCCTTATCTCCTAGGCTCTTAGTTCGATTTAGAAAACACTCAACATTGCAATTACATCATACGACCTCAACAACCTCGCGCTAGCCTCCCTACCTTGAAGGAACTCTACTACGATTTAGTAGGCGTTCTTCTCATCATATATACAAAAAATTTTGAGAAAGGCTAACAATACTGTATATGACATTCATCGATGAAATATTAACTTCGAAAATGACAAGTTTTCTTAACATGGTAAGTGAGCTACTTGGTTCATGTGAAATCTCAAATACATGGAGAATCCATGTGGAGGAAATATAAGCAACATTGCACACAAAGGCACAACATCTAAATACCAATTGAAGGATCGAAGAGCACAACACTTCGATATGCTTGGCTCTCACGACAAAATATAGTACAAGTAAACAAACAGAAGGCCCTTCAATGATTCTCTACTCATCTAGCCCTGATACCAATTGAAAGAAACAATACAAACCAAAATGTACCTGTGCCTGCTAAATTAGAGAAATAAATCTCAAACAGAGTGTGAGATGTCCAACTCTTGCTGAGCATCCATATTTATTTTATTTCTAAATAAGTTAAGGCAGTGCGTTAAGTCGAGGAGTAATTATTTCCAACAGTTTATGTCTGCTAAATGGTGTGAATAATCTGCCTCTAGACACAGTCTCGTAAATGGTGATACTAGATATCTATATGCTTGGATCGGCTGTGAAATAGAGGATTCTTAGAGAGATTGATGAAACTAATATTATCACAATTGGATCCATCATCTGATAGTCCAACAAGTATCTCTCTCATCCATATAACCTCACATGTTGCTTGACTTGCTACCATGTATTATGCTTACGTCTAGCTGAGAACCACAAATATTTTCTTCCTGTCGTGCCAAGAAAAAACTATGGACCCAACACTGAAAATTCCACTTTATTTACTCTTTCGATTTAATGGACTTCATGCCCAATCTACATCTATGAAGCCACACAACTTCACTCTCTCTGCTTCTCTATACCATAGTCCAAACTGGGTAGTGCCTTTAAGGTACCGAAAAACATGCTTAGTTTCCTTCCAGAATATTTTGGTTGACCTAACCATAGCTTGGCTTACCTGGTTGACTACACAACACATATTTGGTCATGTGTTCATAAGATACATGAGGAGACCCACTAGCTGCAGAAAAATGGTAGCATCCACATCTTCACATGAAGTGGCATCCTCCTTCCTCTAGTTTTTCATTAGTGGTTTCTCCATGGGTTTGCAACTCTCCATGTAGAATCTCTGCAATATCTCATTTGTATACCTACCTTAATAGATAAACAATTCCCCATCACATTGTCATATTTCCAATTTGAGAAATTCATGCATGAGACCCATGTCCTTCATTTCAAATTCCTTTGTAAGGTCCTCCTTGCAAGATATGATCAACTCCTCATCACTGCTTAAAATAAAATTATCAACATATAAGACAATAATAAGCAATTTACCTTCTATCCATATGTGATGAGGTTTACATCCACTTCACTTACGATGAAGCCCAAACCAGCGAGATAACTATCGATCTTGGTGTGCCAAGCACGAGGTACTTTTTTGAGATCGTACAATGCTCACTTGAGTCTTCACACATGAGACTCTTGATCAAATGTCTCAAAACCTTTTTGTTACTCTATTTACACCTCCTCCTTAAGAACCCCATTGAGAAATGTGGTTTATACACCCATATGGTGGATATTCCACCACATTTGTGTAGCCAGACAAAGAATTGATCTAATGGATGAGTACCTTGCTACAAGAGAAAATGTCTCCTCACTGTCAATTCACTCAACTTGACAATACTCCTTGGCCACAAATCTAGCCTTACACTTCTCTATGCTTATGTTTGTTTCCTGCTTCACCTTGAAGATCCATCTAAAACCCACTATTGATTTATATGATGGTCTTGGGCCTTTTCCCAAACACTGTTCTTTCCAATGGATTTGTATTCCTCCACCATTGCATCAACCCATACAGGTTGCTCCATTTCTTCCTCAAAATAGGATGGCTCAATCTCTATAAGTTCATTCATAAGAGCCATGTAGCCAATGTACCTCTCAAGTGACCTCTTTTTCTTATGCAAATTTGAAGGATATCCCACATTCTCCCTCACATCCTGCACAAGTCTATCAACTTCCTTAGTTCTTTTTCTACCTTCTCTAGAGGTTTTGCTTTAGTGAATGTCTCTGCTCTCTACTCTGCAATTTGTGGTTTCTTTACAACTTCCTAAGGTTCCTCTTTTGGAGCTAAAATCTCATCTTTTGGTGGGATCTAAAGCACCCCCTTAAGAGAGCACCAAATAGCTTTCTCCTCATCAAAATTGACATCCCTTCACACAACTATCATTATGAGTGATGGAAAGTACACATGTAATTGTGGGGATTTTCTGTGTAACCCACAAATACCCCCAATTTTGTTGTCGACTAAATCTTATTCCTTGATTCTTTAGAGATATGGCAATAAAAATCGGCCCCAAAATTTTTGAAGTGCGACACATCCTACTTTCTTGTCGAGAAAGCCTCCTCCGGTGTAATCATGCCAAGAATCCGATCAGGACTTCTGTTCTGCAAATAGACGTTTGTACTGCATGCCTCAACCCACAAATGCAAAGGTAGGCCTTGGTTGTGCAAGATCACCCTCATTGCTCCCAAAATGATACATTTATTTCTCTCAACCACCCCATTCTGATGTGGGTTGTGGGGTGTTATCAACTCTCGTCGAATGCCTTATTTCACACATAAATTTTTAAATTCATTCAACACATACTCACCTCCATTATTTCTCCTGAGAGCCTTCACCTTCTTGTTGGTTTCTTTCTCAACCAGTGCCTTGAATTATACGAACTTGGAGAATGTCTCATCTTTCTTCCACATGAAGAGATCCAACACTTATGTGAGAAGTCATCAATAAAAAGGACAAAATATTTTTGTCTAACATTGGAGCCTATTGAGAAAGGTCCACACAGATCAGAGTGGATCCTTTCTTGGACTGCATGCACTTTGTTGTCCCGATCATGGAATGCGGATTTTATGTACTTCACCAAGGTACATCCTTTTCGTACATCATGTTGGTCAAGTGCTCCTTTAGGGAGGGTAGTGGCTATTTGTTGTATAATATTCAAGGTGCCGTGATGCAAATGGCCAAGTCTTATGTGTTAAAGTTCACCTACATTTCGACCCTACACTTTCTCTTCCTTAGTGCTTAATGCAACACAATCTTCCACATCTAACTTATATAGATTCGTCACACAAACCTCAATATTCTTCAGCTGTCATGTGGCTATGTGTATTCGGAACGATTTTCCTTTGATGAAGATCACATCATAACCACAATCTTCCAAAACTACAATAGGGATGAGAATTCTCTTTAGGCCTAGAACAAACATGACATCCCTGAGCCTCAGAGGGGAGCCTAACTCCCTCTCAAAGGTGAATGTACCAATACCGATCATGGTGTACCTTCCATCATCCCCTAGCTTGATGTGCATCTGGAGATATTTCTCCTCTAGGTCACTGAAAAATCTCTATACCCTATCATGTGGAACAATGCACCTAATTCCAAGTACCACACACTCCCCATCGATGTGTTGGACATGAATGTGATAAGGGTAAAGTCAAGGTGGAACTGTGAAGCCAAGGCTTCACCCGCTACTCCTCCTAAGGTCTTCTTGCTTGCCTTTTTCTATGGGCACTTCGTGGCATAGTGCCTGTATTCATGACAATGGAAGCATTTAATTTTTGACAAATGTTTCTTCTTTCCCCCTTGGCTGGATTCTAGTTTGGTTTGAGATTTCTTCCCTTTTCCCTTCTTTCTCTTTCAAACCAATGCAAAGTTTTCTTCATCCTTTCCCTTGGATGAGGTCCCATCTCTGGTATTCTGCCTTATTTCCTCCTGTACCAAATCATACCACAAGTGTTCCCAATTCGGTAGTTTCTCCCTCCCATTCACTTAATATTGACAGCTATGCCAACTCTTGGGAAGACCCACAAGGGCTTTGCTTACCAAGTCATCCTTTGAAACAATAACACCAACTCTTGCAAGCTCATCACGAACTTGTGTGAACCTCCTCAAATATTGATGTTTCAAAGTTTATCCTTGAGCATCAATTTTTTGTGGTCACTACTAGTCTAGAACAGATTTGTCAGTGTCTACCACATTGCATAAGAATTTTATTTCCTATGGAGATTGTTGAAAATGTGGTCCCGTACTCCCTCCAATATTATTCTCTACACCTTGTCTACAACTTTCTTCCATTGAGAAAGGTTTTGGGCATCAGATTATGTTGGTTTTGTAGCATCTCTCTTGATGTATTCTAGCAATCTGTTGTCATTGAATACCTCCTCCATGCGATCCTTCTAGTCAATAAAATTAGAGTTGCCTTCCAAGGCATACTCTAGCCTTAGCCCGTTGGAGTTACCACATGACTACCATAGTGGGGCTTGTGGAGGTCATTTATGTAGGCTTGCTACAGCTCAAAAAATGTTGCGTGCAGGGTATTTTTGACCTTTGATTTTCAAATATTGTATAGAGGCGGTCAAAAAATGTCATTCTTTTCAAGTTTATACTCAAAAAATGTGCACTCATCCAAATTCACTTTTTCATGTCATCATTTTCGGTCCATTTACTAAGTGGGGAATTGATTTTACTACTTTTAGCCCCACTTCAGCAAAGGGAGACAAGTACATTATCGTAGCATTAGACCACTTTACAAAGTGGGTCGAAATTATGCCCAGTTTTAATACTGAAGGTGAGACAGAAATTGTATTCCTTTTTAATCAATTCGTTCTGTGTTTCAGTATCCCTAAATAGATTGTCACTAACCATGGAAGTCACTTTTAGAATAAGATGATGTTTGACTCGGCTTCAAAACTGGCGTTTTGGTAGGAGAATTTTTCTCCTTACTATCCTCAAGCTAATGGACAAGTCAAAGCTATTAACAAATCCCTTAAGAATATCTTGCAAAGGACGATTAATGAAGCGAAGCCCAACTAGCACATCATGTTATATTTTGCGCTATGGGCATACTAGATATTTGTTAAGACTGCTTCGGGTTTCACTCCTTTTTAGTTGGTTTATGGTTTTGAATCAATATTTCCTATAGAATGCAAGATTACATCTCTCAAGTTAGTAGTCCATCTTCTTCTAGATACCTCAAGTCTTGAAGAGCACCTTATTCATTTCGAACATCTTGATGAACAATGTCAGCATGTTCTCATAATGAACTAAGCCAATAAGAAAAGAGTCAAAGCTCAATATGACAAATCCATATGACCTAGAATTTTCATTGAAGGTGACCTTGTCTTGGTCTATGACCAAGATAAAGATAGCTTGGGGCTAGGAAAATTCAAACCTATGTGGTACAATCCTTTCATTGTTAAAAGGGTCTTGAATAATGATGCTTAAGAATTAATGGATTTTGAAGGGAATGTGTTGTTAGATCCCAGAAATGGGCTCTATCTCAAGAATTACTATGCCTAGGATCTTTCCTAGCATCTACTATGTTTTGTAAATATTGTACATAGTTTTAGTTTCTGTCTATAGGTTTGGTTTTGATGATGGTGTTTTCAATCTACTTTGATATGTTTCGATGGATGATTTGGTGTACTTAGGATTCAAAGATGGTGCTTGCAGACATACTCAGAATTTAGCTTACGTCGGTTAGGTAATACATTATCCATATGGTCAGTTATTGATCACAAGAGGCATGTGTATTGGTCCTGCTTCTAATAATATTTCTTAGTACAGTGTCATTATTAATTTACTTTATGAGAAAGTATCTTATGGTATTGAATCATTCGTAGTTTATTTAGACTCATAATTGGTTGTGTCTCAATTAAACAATGTTTATCATGTGAGGGATCCTTTATGAAATCTTCAGTATCTGAGAGTAATATTATTGCAAGATCATTTAATGTTATTACTTATATTCACATTCCACAATCAGATAATGAATTTGTTGATTTTATAGATAACTAGGCATTGGATTGATCATATCAATTGTTCATCACATTAAACTCAAAACATCAA
>APFE031569368.1:22185-59433 GCA_000404065.3 Pinus taeda
ATATAGATATAGATAAGTGTGTCAAAATGTTACAAAATGTAGACAAATGTTCTCAAAATTAGAGCTTAACACCGATCATGTCCATATAAAAAAATATCAGTAATCTAAAAGCTAAGTCTATGGGCCCAGCCCTAAATGAGCATCCTATCAGAAGACAATGACATTAGCCACTCAGTGGAAGAGTCGCACCCACTCTCGTGGTACTCCAACCACTCATATTTGTATAGCCTCAAGTAGGTCCTCTATTGCTACCATTGGAACCTAGCGAGTTAGACCCTCCAAGTTCCTCTTTACAGTATGGAGAACTATCTTAGACTCAGCTGCTACTCTCTCTTTGTCTCTAATGTGATGCCTATGCTTTGGTAGACCCTTAGGTCTCACTGGTCCCACATATGCACCATCATTATTTAATCTTGTAAGAATTCTTTTTTATGAAAAAAGCTTTAAATTTCTTGAGATTATATTGAAAAAAAAAACAAATATGTTAAAAATAAAAAATAGAACTTACCAATATTTCCCCATGTTTCTCCTTCAGGTAGTGCTAACTCTGGGTCCTCTCAGAATTCTACTCCACCATATGGATAATCCTCTATGGCCATGACTTGTTGCTCCCACTAGTGGAAGAACTCATCGTCAAAGGCCACCATAGTGACTTTCCCTCCACCAAGTCGCTTGATAAGATTTTCCCATCTAGCCATCCTTGGATCTCTAGGACTGCTAATGGTAAATGTTACTCTTAGTTTTAGTGTAGGAATCCATTCAAATAAAAATGAGTTGAGGATAGTTCCATAACCAAAGTTGGTTGTCTTCCCCTGTCTTATTGATGTCATTTGTTTCTTCATATTTACTAGGAGCACTGTACTCCAATCATATACTATTGGTTTTGGTAATTCTACTACCAAGAACATATTTGGTCTTCAGGCCTGATGTAATGAAGCTAAACCTACTATCCTTGAAATGGTAAAAAAGATTATCTTGATCAATAGGCTTGTGATATGTTTTATCGAGACTTGTGAATCGACTTTGTTAGTCTCTGGTGCACAATACACAACAATGTAATCAACAACATGGTCCTTTACTCGTGATAGTTAACAAGGTCCCCATTGACTTCTTTTTGACAGGTCTACTCTTATCGACTCCGATAAATTACTCTGAGAGTAGACCTAGAATTTCACCCTGGCCCTACTTAGATCATTGATAGGTGACCTTGTGCTCAAAATTGATCAACATTATGGGTCTTTGGCTGAGTGGTTTCCCTTGTGTTCGATGTCATATTACAATATCACACATTGGGATTCATGTAATACCTTGGTTTCCATTTGAATCTATTGGTGGATTCCTCACCTTTGTGTCAACTTTCATTATTGGTTGGTTTAGACGATTTATGTCATGTGTAAGCCACATCTTATCTACATCAGAAATTTACTTTGAAATGGTTACTTAATATCTCTTCATATGAGTTCTTCCAAATTATTGGCCTATGGGTTATGGTCCTGCTTGTTGATGTGGGATGCCTTAATGCCTTCCTTATAGTGGATATTTTCCTATCGCCTCTAACTCATTACTCAGGGAACAAGGTCTAGAGTTAATTTTTCAGTACCTTAGGGTTTGCATTCATCAGTGGCAGACTCCTTTGTTATCAAAAATGAGAATACATCAATTTTTCATGATTGATATATTCTTTCAAGTGTTCATCTTCAACACATATATTCACACTTGTTAGATTGTACTAGGGAACCTTTACACTCATTATCATTATTGGTGAGTTTCCTCGCTTTTGTTAATAGCATACATCAATTCTCGATAATCAAATGATTTTTCACATGGTTGACTTCAACTCATTTATTACCACAGTATAGAAATCTACCATTTGCGGTTGGTGAACACCTCGGGTTGTGTCAACATCTTGGCTCACTTGGCAACTCCACCATGTTATGCCAATTACACCTCTCATCTTTATATGTTGCAGTCTTTCACAAAAACATATTATATGTTGGCACCTGAGTTTATGCATTACCACTATTCCAACTATATGACTTCATACTTTTATGAGGATCAATTATGCAACATCATTGACCAGTCATTTTTATAGAATCATTAATAATATATTCTTCTATATGTGATATTGATACATAAATCTATTGCGTTCTTTCGTAGCTGTGATCTGGTTATCCATTATGTATTCTTCAACTCCTTATGTACACTTATGTATACATTCTAGATCTTCTTTATACTTGACCAACGAACATGATTTACTACTTATGAGCATGGGTATGCCCACCTCAAACATGAGTTTTCTTTTTGACTCCTTCCACAGGTATTTGATGGGCTGGAATTTGGTGATCTCGTCTCGAGTTTTGAGATGTCTCTTCTCTCTATATCTAATATTTTTCAACCTTCATGTTCCCCTTCTGACCTCATATATTAGGGGGCATCTATTATAGCATCATTCAACAGTCTCATAGACATGATGTTCTTTTATGGCCCTAGGATTTCCCTTTCCCTATGCAGACGTGACTTTATATTAAAAAAAAGTATCTCAAATTCCTTACATGACTCCACCCATACTAAATTTCATAGGTATGCTTGTACCATAACATTATACCCACGTTGTTAGGTCACTCTAATAATAGTGTATTCTCCTTATTGTTATTTTTAGTGTAGCCCCCTATTGTTGTTGTTGTGATGCCCATGTATCCCCTATGTTGTCATTCTTGTGCCCCATATAGTCTGACTAATGTTATTGTTGTGCCCTTACATTAGTATTGTTATGTAGGATCTTATTATATTGTGACCCCTTAGACTCTTATATATACTGAGGAGGTCATATCATTTGTATCATCCAAGAATTTTTCATTTATATAATGTAAAGGAGGTTTCCCCCTCGAATAGGATAATCTTAAATTCGTTGATCTATCATTTTTGTGAGTTGGTTGCATAATATTCGGTATCAGAGCTTTGTATTCCAGGGTTTCACTTCTTTTAATAGGTCGTCTTGGCATTTTTTCTATAAAAAAAAATATGAATATTAAGAAGCTAAAATTGCAATCACATTGAGTCGAAATATTGATGAACCTTGTGTACAAATTTCAGATGTTGGTTCTCCACATTTTTAGAGATATGATATGAGGAAGTTAGGGTTTTTCCAAGCTCCAGAATTCCATCTCAAATAGATGACCTAGGGAAAACTGTCATAAATTTATCTCTGCACATCGGATTCAAATTTTGTTAGTAGATAATGAAAGTGGAAGGAATTTAGTTCATTTGGTATCATTTTTAGGGTCAAAGGTTAAAAGAGTGACACATGGAACTCCATAAAAGTTCTCTCTATTGAACAAGTCTATAATCAGGACATTGTGGGAGATTGGCCATAAATCCTTATTGAAGAATCCAATCTTGGTCTGACTTGTGGGGTTTGAAAGGAGACTCAAAGGGATATTTCAAGATGAAATTTCAGACCTTGAAGATTTGAAATTATAGATATACAATTTTTTCAATATCAAGCTCCTAAAAAGCAAGAAAAAAGAGTGTTTTTTTTTAAATTGCATAACTTTTGTTTCAAAAAACAATTTGAAGTGATTCAAAGGGAATAGTGAAGCATAAATATCATTGTTTTTTTCAAAAATTCCTCGAAACAAAAAAATGGACACACCTAGTAAGAAACTAGAAATCTCTTCTATGACACATGAAGAAGAGGAAAAAATGCAACATGATATATCAAAATTATGAGACCAAGTGCAACAAATTTTGCTCTCACAAAAAGTAACAAAAAATCAATTGGAAGCCATGATGAATGTTAATATAGATGGTATAAAAACGGACATGGTATTTTTGAATTATGGATTAAAAAAATGCATGGAAGCAATGATTAATGTCAAGATAGAGGGGTTAAACAAAGTGTTGGAAAATTTGCTTCCTAGTGGTGACATGGTAATCCATGAAAATCATGATGAGGACAAAAGTAATATCAATTATGATTTTAGAGACTCCGATTTTGGGTTTAAGAACCACCACATTCCAAAGATAGATATGAGGAAGTTTGATGGCAAGGATACGATAACATGGATACTATAGATGGAGCAATATTTTGATCTCCATGATGTGAAACATTCATAGAAATTACAAATTGTAACTTTATATTTAGAACTCAATTAGTTTGTATGGTATCGATGGTTTTGTCCTCATAAACTACTTGTCACTTGGTCATTTTTTAAAGAGGAAATGATAGCACATTATGAGGATACAAAGAGAAACACTTTATTTAGCCAATTGATAAATCTCAAAAGAAAGGGTTCAATGACGTATCACATTGAGGACTTCCAAAAAATCAATATCAGGGTAACTGATATTCCAAAGGCACATAAGTTTGATGTCTTCATAAGGACTTTGAAGGATAACATCCAACATGAGGTTCACATTTGGGGACCTGATTCATTGGATAAGGCATTTAAGGTGGCAAGAAAAGTTGAAAGAAAAAATATGGCAACAAGGAAGTCTACCAATCACAACTATAAATATGGAAGTCTTGTTGCTCCTAAGCTTCCACAACTTAAAAGGTTAACACCACAATAATTGGAGGAAAAAAGAGAAAAGAGGATTTGTTACAATTGTGATAGAAAATACACTAAATTTCATAAGTGTGCTGAGAATAAATTATTCTACATAGACTATGAAGAGGAGGAAGAAAAAGAACAAGAAACATCAAAAGTGGAACATATAAACTAGGAACCAACCCCTGAGAAAGAAGAAATGAATCTGAACATATCTTGCAATGAATTGGAATGAATTACCTCTCCTCAAATGCTCAAGATAGAAGGATATGTGAAGAAGGAAAAGGTAATAGTGTTGATTGATTCGGGTAGAACTCATAATTTTGTTCATTGTAAGATAGCCAAGGAATTGAATTGCTTCCTATATCCAACATGAGAATGTCAAATGATGGTTCCAAATGGAGGAAATATAAATTTCTCTGGAAAGTGCCATAATATCAAGCTAACCATGGGGGAATATGTATTGAATAGTCCATTGCTTTCCATTTCAATTGGTGGTGTTGATGTTGTACTAGGTTTCCAATGGTTATAATCTTTGGGGATGATAGCCTTTGATTTTCAAGAACTTTTCTTTGCTTTTTTACGGTAAGGAAAGGAATTTGAATTAAGGGGTATCGTAGGGAAACCAGGAAAGATTATTATCTCTAATGGCATGAAAAAACTTCTGAATAAATAGAAATGGGGTGTAATTTTACAATTATGCTGACTAGAGTTTCAAACATCAAAATCATCTATTTCTCGATATCTCCAAAAAGTATTAGACAATCACAGGTGGCTCTAGGGACACACACAAGAAAAAGAGGGCTTATGGAAGGTCAAATATGAAATTGTTTGTATTGTGCTCGAATAAATTTCATGTTAAAGACCTCGTCATCGTGATCACGGTGGTGCGAACAGTTCGCCAATCCGTGTCTGGATGAGGAAGATAAAGGGAGTCAAAGTTGGGTTGACTTTTTGCTAACTTGGTAGGATTAATGAAGACAGAAATTGGATTTTTCTGGCAGATGGAATCTAGCCAACTCTGGCGAAATTCCGGGCAAAATTTTCACCTTTTTCAAATGACTCCTTCGGTCAAAAATCTGATTTTTCAAAAGGGGCACATTGTTTTTGTATAACAAAGAAAATTATAAAAAAAAGGTGGCAGGTCACCAACCCCGCCACCGAAAAACTTCAACATATATTTAAGGGGTGGGCCACAACCCCCACCCCCTTCCCCCAACCCACGGAACCAGTGTAGTAATGCATGGAGGTTTTGGTTGGGCCGACCCTTGGGGCACGGGCCCAATCGCAATAACACGCAACCACCGCCCTTAAGAAAGGAAATAGAGCCAATGGGAGATGGGGTGGGCAGGCCTAGCTCTACCCTTTTTAAAATAAAAATTTGATATATATATAAAAAGGAGGAGGAGGGGTTTGACTGCCTGACCTCCTCCATAATAACCGAATCTCAAACCAACTATGCCACAACGGAATTCTTGAGAAATCCATAAACATTTTTTATTTTAAACTTAGTTCTTCAGTGCACCCAGTAGAGGAGGAGAGCACACATAGTTCAAGGTAGCATGGAGGAAGTAGGAGCAGGCAAGGAAATCAAGGTGAATTTTTAATTAATTTATTTGTAGGTGGAACCATGACTGAGCAAAATTTCCAGGAGAGTGAAATTTTTGCAGTGTCCATATTGGACAAACTTTATGTTGATCCTACACCTCTCGGTGACACGAACTCCATGGCACAGTCAATTTCTTGATCTGAGCAGCAGATTTGCAGAGGACTCGATGGAGGGAATATTTGAGGAATCTAGGGGGAATCTAAAGGATTCCTTAAGCTCCAGATTTTCATTTTCTCAAAATTCAAAAATTTGACAGTCCATTTTGCACTATTTGATGCCAAAAATCTAATGGTGCATTAATATATTCCATTTTCTCATTTCATTTTTCGACCACTTTTCTAAGTGGAGTGCAGGTGTCAGCATTCAGCTTGCGAGCAGTGATTCCATGAGATTCGACGTTGCGAGATTGATGTTGCAAATAGCTTCAGCAGCTTGACATCCTCTTCTTCAGATGGTCCCTTGATATGAGGTATATGCAGTGTATTCATGTACTCCTTTTTCTATGCATTATGTTGCACAGATCCCTATTTGATGCTTAATGTGGGATCTTGTTTCTTACTCGTTTTCATGATTCCTGCTTGATGTGATGTGGAATCATCTGTGTGATGTACTTGTTGTCATGATTCATCATGTTGTGTTTTCAAATCCCTTTGTTGTATGTTGATGGGATACTCATGTTGTTGTCATGCATGTTTGCATTGAGATCCCTTTTATGCCATGTTGGCGGGATGCTCTTGATCATCATGCATGAGCTTGTGTCATACTAATTGGAGTCCTTTGGACTGAGAGTTCTTGTAGTGGAACATCTCTTGGTGCCATTCCTATGTGAGGGCATTTTCCTTGTCTAATAACGACATCACCACTTATGTACATCATCACTATTGACAACACTTAATGCAGCAACCCACACCATATTGACACCGGGGCCCGGAGACATAGTCCCTCCTGGACGAACTCTGTTATCAATGACTTATGTTATTTCATGTGTTAATGATTGTCCTGTTCATCTTCTTTATAACATGTAGATGTATTCATTAATGTTCTTTTAAAAATGCAATTTAACACAACATGAAAGTGAAAGGTCTTGGAAGGGTCCTTGTCACACCCGGACCTGGATCAAGTGGTATCAGAGCAGTCTATTGCGTGAATGTGAATTGAAAGCATGAACAATGGAGCATGCAGCAACAGAGGATGAAAAAGCGATGTAAGAGACCATGCTCAAAATTTCCAAAAGAGTGGAAATAATGTATGAAACACTATAGAAAGGAAAACAGGAAAAGGAGTGATTGCAACTTCAGTTGTGAGCCATAGAAGAGGCCTTGGAAGAACTGAAGCACAAAAACCAAAGTCTTCAAACAGATAATGTTGAATTGAGGATGTGTCTACATGAAGAGAAAGAGGAAAAACATAGTTTGCTACGACAGGTGAAAGAAAAGGAGGAAGCCTTGGAAAAGCTGTAGCGTGACCCATGTGAGGTAAAAAGTAGTTCTATGAATTCATGTATGTGTCTTGATGATTATTTCACTGTTTTGGAAAATCATACCACAGGAATTGCCTCCAAATTATTGAATAAAATAGATTATGAAGGAAAATGATTGGGCGTCAATGGCCAAGGCATTGTCAACCACATCAAAGTAGAGGAATTATTGTGTCGAATAGGACTTGGGTGTGTCAGAAAAGAAGTTGGGGAATGTGCTACGACAGTTAGCGAACCACCAACTACAGATGATGAGAAACCCTCATTAGCTCTTTCCAAATCGACAAAGGAGGTAAAAGATGTTGATTTCCTTTTGGTTTCGTCTTCGCATAGTAAGATTTTTGTTGGAGATTTGAAGATCCCAATTATAGGGACAGACATGAGGCTCCTTAACAAGACGATGCCCGAGGAGGAAAAGGAAATTGGTGTTAATAACCAAGGCATAACTTAGTCATTAGAGGTTGTGTAGAGACCTCAATTTGTAGGCTTGAAATACACTGAGGGAGAATGCTCGAAGGAGTCATATGCTTCCCAGACATCATCGAAATCATCGAGGAAAGAGAATGATGGGAACACATCCCCATCATCCGAGGGCAGTTTCCATTGCAAGGAAAGAGATGAGGTGAGATCTCATCGCTATAATGAGACCAGATATGACAACGAAAGGTATAACCACTCTCGACATTCGAATGTTCATTTCGGTTATAATCATGTTTTTAAAGATGAACATAAATCATGGAGTCGAAAAACATGTACCTTTCATGGATTACATAGCCATACATTTTCTAAGTGTTGGAAAAGAATAGCAGCACACAAAAGGAGGAGGCATGAAAGACCCCCTCAACAGCAGGAAAAGAAACATGTTAAACAGATCTAGAGGAAGATGTATTTCAGTCATTGCGACAAAGGTGGCCATCAAAGAGCCACTTGTTGGAGGCTCCATCCAGAGCAACACCTTAACGACAAAGTGTCGGTGCATGAACTAGGTGAAGTAGTTGTTCGACCATCGAATGCACCACAAGGAGGTGACCCATTCACCTTGATAAGTACAAAATGGTTTCTAGATATATTAGCGTTTCATGGTCATGCTTTTGTAAATCATTTGTTGCATTTTAAAATGTAAAAGTGATGATGTGTCTTCCATCACTTGTTCAGCAACAATGATGTCTGATCTTATTTTGAGTTGCATGATAAAATGTGAAAGCGATGTCATGTTTCCATCACTTGTCAAAAGAATAGTGTTTGGCCTTATCTTTGTAAATCACGTGTTGCAATGATGATGTGTTTTCCATCACTAATTGATCCAGGTTATCTTTTGTTTATAGATGCATGAAAAGAATTACATAAACAATTTGTAGCTTAACCAAAGCAAAACTTAAATGTGCACATGTGAGAAGAAGAAGAAGAAACACATAAGCATGACAAGAAGACAAGAAGCTTGATAACGGAGTTTGTCCCTCTTGGACTACGTCTTCGGGCCCTGCTCAATCAATGGGGAGGCCTTCATTAAAAAAATGGCATTAAAAGAAGTTACATGCATCAATTTACAAAATGGAGCATTATACCTCCATGCTGAAAAGTGCCCGAAAATTGGAGAGCACTGTTGCAGAAACTAACACTGCCAATGGATCACTGGTGCCGAGAGGTGCAAAATCTGTATAAAACTTGCCCAATTCTGAGTCTGGACAAAAATCACCCTCCTGCAAAAATTCTGCTCAGGCAAGGTTCCACCAGTGGTTACTAAGTGCTCAAGGTTCCAGAATATGGTTTTGGGTTATTTTTATCAAACCCATATTTACCAAAACCAATTACTAATTCCAGCCATATCCCAAATTATAATATATATTATATTTTTTTTATTACCATTGTTGGGGTTGGGCCCGTACCTCACAGGACCACACCCACCCTTCCCAACTAATATGCATTAAAAACTATGGCAGTTCGTTTTATGACATGGGCAGTTTGATTTAAGGTATGTATGGGTGGCTTTGAGTGGCGGGACCACATACATTGTCACCTTACCCAAGCCCCCACTACGCTGTCGTCAATGTTGTATACTCATCTTCCAACATATGCAATGGTCCATGGTTTAATATTAACCCATATCCCAACATCTCCACATTTTATGTTTTCAATTGATATACATGTATTAAATTTTAATAACTTGTAACCACCACACCAACAGATATGTATGGTTTTTGTGACCTATATGGTTTTGGTTGGTTAATAATAACCATATTTCCATGCGTTGGTTCCATACTATGACCTTTACTCCTTACCACGGATTGGTTTAACGTTGGGTTTTTGTTATATAGGATAGATATATATGTAACCATATTATTATATGGTTTTATATATTTTTGAGTTTGATTTTTATATATATTTATTTTAATAACTACAAAACAGGTTTTGTCTTTTAGTTATTTAATAACCCAAAGATGATTTTTTTTCTTGTGCAGGTCTAGAAGGCCACTAGAGGGATGCCAAGTGTCAAGCTGCCATGTGGGTGTCACGTGCTGACTGGGATGCCATTTGGCGCACTATGGGCCCCATTTCTCCTCTGCCATAACAATCTTTGAGGGGCTCTATCTTTCGCATACGAGCTCAAATTGATGAATGATTCACGCCATTGTGATTAGGAAGACGAGCCCTTTCAACTGATGCCATCAACTACTCCTTTCTACCATTTTGAATATCGAGCCTTTAGCCATCCCCTTGGTGTCTCAATCCTCCTGGATCAATCCTCCCCATTGAGGAGCTTTTGGGTCGCCAAAAGCTTTTCATCAATCAACTGTCAAATGAGGGTATTTTGCCCTCACTCTTTCTTTCTCCATCCATTTGTCCTTGCTTGGATGCATTCCCTTTAACCCAACTCGAAGGTATTCTACATCTCCTCATCGTGAAGTCCCAATTCTTCTATCAAGAATGATGTCTTCGGGCAACTCATCGAGATATTCAGGTGTAAAATCATCAACTGTAGGAATGGTGCCCACCTCATCACTGTCCATGAGCAAAGTTGGTTCATACAATTTCAGGTTCTCCACATTCACCACTGAGTACATCTACATATATAGTGGCAAGTCAAGATGAAAGGCATTATTCCCAACCTTCTCCAGTATGGTGAATGGACCATACCGTATTGGTCGCAACTTCTTTCCTTCCCCCTTCATCCTGTCTTTGTTGATGTGGAACCACACTTTTGCGCTTGCTTGGAACTGATGGTTGATTCGGTGCTTATCATGTCGAGCCTTGTAAAAGGCTTGACTATTTTCCAACTACTCTTCAACTGCTTGGTGAATCTTCTGGATTCATTGAATGAACTGCTGAGCTTTATCCTTATCATCTCGTCGATTGGAACCATCCTCTCTTCCAAAGACCATGTCAAAAGGATCCTTCCGCAAGTATCCAAAACATGTCTCGCATGGTGAATGCTAGGTTGATGAATGCATTGCTTAGTTGTAGGAATGTTGTATGTAGGGGAGATGCTCATCCCACAATTTGGGATGTTTCCCACAGTAACCCCTCAACAAATGTACCACGGTCCTGTTAACCACCTATGTCTGTCCGTCGATCTGCAACTAAAATGTCGTACTTCTTTTCAATTTAGTGTCCATCATCATCCACAAGCTGGTCCAGAACTCTCCAAGGAAGTGAGAGTCTCTATCTAACACAATTGAAGTGGGTAGCCCAAAGTGAAACCAAACATACTAAAAGAAAAGAGAAGCAGTCTGCTCTGCAGTGATCTGCTTTTTACAAGGCATAAGAACACACATTTTGCTAAAATGGTCAACGACGACATACAAATAGTTGTGACCCTTCCTAAATAAAGGTAGACCTCCTACAAAGTCCATTGACACACTTTCCCATGGACAACTTGGAATAGGGAGTGGTGTGTAGAGTCAGAGTTTTCTATTAGACGGCTTTGAAACAAAACACATCATGCACCCCTTTACATATCGAGTCACAATATTTTTCATGTGAGGCCAAAAACAAAATCATTGTACATGACTTAAAGTTTTTTTGACACCAAAGTGTTCAGACACAAGAGAGGTGTGGGCCTCTTGAATTACATGCACTCTTTCCTCTGTGGGAATACACAATTTACCAAGGTGATACAACAATTTCCCCTGCAAATGATAGTTGTCCACCTATGAACCATGGGTTAGTTTTGCATAAACGTCTTTAAAGTCATCATCATTAGCATACTGTTCAGCATAATTTTCAAAAGAAAATGACGCATTATGCAAAATAACAAAAGCATAAATAGGAGGGCGAGAGAGCATATCCGCCACTTTATTGCTAGTGCCCTTCTTATACTTGATTACCAAATGAAACTGTTGAAGAAAACCCATCCACCTGAAATGATGAGATTGCTGCAACTTGGTCTGCATCTGTAAGTACTACAAGGGCTGATGATCTGTATGGATGATGGTCTCCTTGCCAATCAAGTAGTGTTTCCACTTCTTCACGCTTTGGACCAAGGCATAAAGCTCCTTGTCATAAGTAGGATAGTTTATCACAACCTGAGAGAACTTCTCAGAATGGTAACAAATTGGCTTCTTTTGCTAGATTAGTATAGCTCCCATGGCGTATCCACTGGCATCAGTTTCGATCTCAAATGGCTGCTGGAGATCAGGTAAGGCTAGGACTGGTGCGGTGCTGATCTTTTCCTTCAATGCTTCGAAGGACTTTTGCTGCTTTCCTCCCCATTGAAAGACCTATTTCACACTTGTCAATGTGTGCAAAGGTGTTGCTATAACAGAAAAATTGGCAATGAATCTTTGCCAATACTGGATTGCACCTAAAAAGATACGGACCTCTGATACATTAGTAGGATTAGGCCATTTTACAATTGCTTCAACTTTTGAAGGATCTATTTTCAACTGACCATGACCAACAATATGACCTAGGTAAACCAACGAGGTTTTCCCGAACTCACACTTTGACAACTTTACATAGAGTTTTTCTTATTTCAATACATCAAGCGCTTTATTTACATGGCATACATGTTCATTCCAACTCTTACTAAAAAAAAGAATATCATCTAAATATACAAGAACAAACTCATCAATAAAATGCTTAAGTAGATCATTCATGATCCTCATGAATGTAGCTGGAGCATTGCAAAGTCCAAACGGCATCACCATCCACTCGAGTAACCCTTGCTTCATTTTGAAGGCAGTCTTCCACACATTCTGTTCTGCAATCTGCACTTGGTGATAACCACTACGCAAATCCAACTTGGTGAAATAGATAGCATTCTTTAATTGATCTAATAAATCACCTATACGTGGAAGAGGGTAGCGGTTTTTCACCGTGATCTTATTCAATGCTTGATAATCAATGCACATCCTCCATGTGCCATCTTTCTCTGGCACCAAGATGATCAGAGACCCACATGGAGAAGTGCTCGGCCTGTTGATCCCTTGATCCAACAATTCCTGCACCTATTTTTTTATTTCCTCCATCTCATTGGACGACATCATATACATGCCAATATTTGGTAAAGGAGCGTCATGCTGAAAATGAATCTCATGTTGGATTCCCCTTTTTGGAGGAAATCCCTTGGGTTCCTGAAATATCTCATCAAAGTTAGAAATTAATTTACATAACTCCTTCTTATGTTCAGGATCACAACCTTGAAAAGCATAAATTAATTCTGCATCTTTCCCCCTTATGACCATAAGCATGCAACCCTTACTAGAGTTCACTAATCTCTTCATTTTTCCTAGACTTACAAGGCTGGCATTGATTTTATTTTGATGAGCCCTTACAATATATTCTACCCCATCTTTGGTGATTTGGTATTTGTTCTCATGACGAAAGAAAATGGCTTTACTATCATATAAGTATGGACTCCCTAATACCATGCCACAGATATCCAATGGTATTACATCCAACACTACTTCATCCACTAGCTTAGAAGCAATTACAAATTTCACCTTACACTGTTTAGTTACATTTAATTTTGCTTTATCATGTATCCATCCCAGTGGGTAAGGTTTTGGATGTGGTTTGTTTCCAAGCCATGTTTCTTTACCAAGGATTCTGCAATTAAGTTTGCTTGAGATCCAGTATCAAATAGAGTCTCTACTTTAGTATGATTTACCACAACTCTAATATGAAATAACTCAATTCTCTTTCGTTCATTAGGAAGGGACTCATTTACTGAACTAGTGCCTTCATGTGAATCATAATTAACATGCGGTCTAAGAGTACCTTTTGTTCCTGCTACTGTGATCAATGCTTCATCTCCTAAGTCAGAACCAAGGTCTTGCTACACAGCTACTACCGTCTTCTGTTTGCCCTTTCCTCCAAACTCCTTCGGTCACTTTTCTAGATGTATTTTCCAACAGTGATCCTCATCATGACCTTCCTTTTTGTAGTGGCTGCAATAAGGCTTCTCTCCTTCTTCTTTCTTGGATGATGCTGTCTTCTTCTCCTTTCCTTTTCACTTTGATTTTGGTTTGCCATTGGGAGGTTTGGAAGGTGGTTTCTTTGAATGATCATCTCTGTCATGTTTGCTCCTGTTCTCAATGTGAATGGCCTTTACACTCGCCGCATCAATGGTGGTTGGTTCAAACAATAACAATGAATGCCTAATATAACTATGTAATGATCCAATGTATTTAGTTACAATTTCAGGTGTATCAAGTGCAATACCCAAATTAAGTGCTTGTTTCCTAAATTCTTCTGTAAAACTCTGAACATCCTGACCTTTGCCTTGCCTTGAATATTGTGAGTTCATTAAAGCTTTTTACATGTAACCCAATGGATAAAATTGTGCTTTTAATGCAGAAATGAAATTAGGCCAAGAGGAATAAATATTACCCACATCCTTACTACTTTGTACTTTTCTCTCCCACCAAACGAGAGTTGTGTTGGTTAATCGCAAAGAGGCCAACTGAATATTTGCTTCATACTCCACGATCTGCTGAATCTTGTAGTAGATCTCAATCTGCCTAATCCAATTATTAAGCTTTTCTGCATTGCTTTCACCATTGTACATGGGGAGATCAAATTTAACATCCAATTAAAAAAAAGGCTTTTTAGATGCATCTTTGGAATTTTGATTATTATGATGGTGAGAGGAAGAAGAACTTTCACTTGTAGAAGGAGAAGGAGGTGGATATTCCCCATCACCTCCATGTACTGAACCTTGTCCTTTTGGAGCTTTCCCCTCTGCATTTTCCTACTTTTCGAGCTTTGAGAACAACTTCTCAACACGAACTGCCATCATATAGAAGGTCTTGTGAAAATTGAGCTCCTCCTCATACCGAGCCTCTTCATCTGCCATGTTTCTCCCTCAATGTGCACACCCTGCCTCGGGATCGAAAGACTGTAATTCTCCTTCGCCTCCTCGGAGCTTGTTTCTCGTTAGCATATAAACATGCAATTCACATCTAAAAACACCTGCTCTGATACCACTTGATCCAAGTTATCTTTTGTTTATAGATGCATGAAAATAACTACATAAATAGTTTGTAGCTTAACCAAAGAGAAACTTAAATGTGCACATGTGAGAAGAAGAAAAAGAAGAAACACATAAGAATGACAAGAAGACAAGAAGCTTGATAACGGAGTTCGTCCCTCTTGGACTATGTCTCCGAGCCCTGCTCAATCAATGGGGAGGTCTTCATTAAAAAAAAATGGCATTGAAAGAAGTTACATGCATCAATTTACAAAATGGAGCATTATACATCCATGCTGAAAAGTTCCTGAAAATTGGAGAGCTCTGTTGCAGAAACTGACACTACCAATGTATTCCCATCGCTGAGAGGAGCAAAATCCATATAAAACTTGCCCAATTCTGAGTTTGGACCAAAATCATCCTCCTGCAAAAATTCTGCTTAGGAAAGGTTCCACCAATGGTTTCTGAGTTCTCAAGGTTGCACCACCTTGTCTCGAAATTCATGTCGTTGATCTCCTCCTTGGCAAATGGTAAAAAAATCAGTTTATATAAAATATGGGCGGATTAAACCAGAATATGGTTTTGGGTTATTTTTATCAAGCCCATATTTACCAAAACCAATTACTAATTCCCACCATATCCCAAAATATAATATATATTATATTTTTTTATTACCATTGTTGGGGGCAGGCCCGTACCTCACGGGACCACACCCACCCTTCCCAACTGATACACATCAAAAATGGTGGCAGTTTGTTTTATGGCGTGGGCAGTTTGATTTAAGGTACATATGGGTGGCTTTGGGTGGCGGGACCACATATGTGGGTGCCTTACCCAAGCCCCCACTGCGCTGTGGTCAATGTCGTATACTCATCTCCCAACATATGCAACGGTCCATGGTTTAATATTAAGCCATATCCCAACAGCTCCACGTGTTATGGTTTCAATTGATATACATGTATTAACTTTTAATAACTTGTAACCACCATGCCAACGGATATGTATGGTTTGTGTGACCTATATGGTTTTGGTTGGTTAATAATAACCATATTACCATGCATTGGTTCCATACTATGACCTTTACTGCTTGCCACAGATTTGTTTAACGTTGGGTTTTTGTTATATAGGATAGATATATGTGTAACCATATTATTATATGGTTTTATATATTTTTGAGTTTGATTTTTATATATAGTTATTTTAATAACTATAAAACAGGTTTTGTCTTTTAGTTATTTAATAACCCAAAGATGATTTTTTTTCTTGTGCAGGTCTAGAAGGCCACTGGAGGGATGACAAGTGTCAAGCAGCCATGTGGGTCCCACGTGCTGACTAGGATGCCATGTGGTGCACTGTGGGCCCCATTTTTCCTCTCCCATACCAATCTTTGAGGGGCTCTATCTTTTGCATACGAGCTTATATTGATGAACCGTTCACGCCATTGTGATCAGGAAGACAAGCCCTTTCAACTGATGCCATCAACTACTCCTTTCTACCATTTTGAATTTCGAGGCTTTATCCGTCCACTTGGTGTCTCAAGATCCTCCTAGATCACTAATTGGAGCAACAATGATATGTTGGCCTTGTTTTTGTAGCTGATGTATTGCATCCATCTTGATGTAAAATTGACCACCAAGTATGTGTTGTAAACTCATGGTAAGTGTGCGATGCTTGGATCATTATTTGGTCATGAAAGTCAAGCATGTAATTTGCAAAACAATGTACTAGAGGTTGCAGGTGTTCGCTAATCAATTAGGGCCCTGAAGAACAAAGGTGAAGGAGAGGGAATCAAGACCTTTTAGGATGCTTGTGATGTAGATAAGGTACAAAGAAGTTGCAGATTATTTTTTATGCTTTTGGAGGACCAAAAGCTCCTCAGTGGGGAGGATTGATCTAGGTGGCTCGAGGGACACACATAGGACAAAGAGGGCTTATGGAAGGTAAAAAATTAAAGCGTTTGTATTATGCTAGAACTAAGTTCATGTGAAATATCTCGTAGTCATGATCATAGTGGTGTGAACGGTTCGTCAATCCGGGTCTGGATGAGGAAGATAGAGACAGTCAAAGTTGGGTTGACTTTCTGCTAACTCGGCACGGCTAATGAAGACATGAATTAGATTTTTCCCACTGACAGAATCTGGCTAACTCTAGCTAGGTTCCGAGAGAAATTTTTTCCTGGTTAAAACGACTCCTTCGATCAAAAATCCAATTTTTCAAAAGGGGCATATTGTTTTTTTATAACAAAAATAATTATAAAAAAACAGTGACGGGCCACCAAACCTACCACCCCAAAACATCAACATATATTTATGGAGGGGCGGGTCAGGACCCCCGGCTCCTCCCCCCATCCCACAGAACAACCATAGTAATGCACGAAGGTTTTGCGTGGGTCAGCGCTTGGGGCATGGGCCCAATCCCAATAACACGCAACCACCTCCCTTAAGAAAAACAACGGAGCCGGCGGGAGATGGGGTGAGTGGGCCGCCCAAGACAGGCCCAACCTGAATATTTTTAAAAATAAAAATTTGATATATATAAAAAGGAGAAGGCAAGTTTTGATTGCCTGACCTCCTTCATAATAACCGGATCTCAAACCAACTGTGCCACAACGAAATTCTTGAGAAATCTGTCAATTTTTTTTATTTTAAACTCAGTTCATTAGTGCACCTAAAAGAGGAGGAGAGCACACGTAGTTTGAGATAGCATGGAGGAAGCAGGAGTGGGCATGGAATTTGAGTTGAATTTTTAATTAATTTATTTTTAGGTGGAACCATGACTGAGTGAAATTTCCGGGAGGGTGAAATTTTTGCAGTGTCCAAATTAGACAAAATTTATGTCGATCCTACACCTCTCAGTGACATGAACCCGATGGCAAGTCAATTTCTTGATCTGAGTAACAGATTTGCAGAGGACCTGGAGTAGGGAATCTTTGATGAATCTAGGGGGAATCTAAAAGATTCCTTAAGCTCCACATTTTCATTTTCTCAGAATTCAAAAATTTCACAGTCAATTTTGCACTATTCGACACCAAAAATATGATGGTGCGTTCATATTTTCCATTTGCTCATTTAACTTTTTAGTCACTTTTCTAAGTAGAGTGCAGATGTCAGCATTCAGCGTGCGAGTAGTCATTCCATGAGATTCAACAATGCGAGATTGATGTTGCAAACAAGTTCAGTAGCTTGACATCCTATTCTTCAAATGGCCCCTGGATGTGAGGTATATGTAATGTATTCATGTACTTCTTTTGCTATGCATTGTGCTGCACAGATGCTTGTTTGATGCTTGATGTGGGATATTGTTTCTTACACGTTTTCATGATTCCTAGTTGATGTAATGCAGAATCATCTGTGTGATGTACTTGTTTTCATGATTCGTCATGTTGTGTTTCAAGATCCCTTTGTTGTATGTCGATGGGATACTCATGTTGTCATCATGCATGTTTGCATTGAGATCCCTTTTATGTCATGTTGGTGGGATGCTCTTGATCATCATGCATGTGTTTGTGTCATACTGATAGGAGTCCTTTGGACTGAGAGTTCCTGTAGCAGAACATCTCTTGGAGCCACACCTACATAAGGGCATTTTCCTTGTATGATAGCGACATCACCTCTTATGTACATCATCACTATTGAAAACACTTAATGGAGTGGGCTACACCATATTGACACTGGGGCCCAGAGATGTAGCCCATCTTAGATGAACTCAATTATCAACGGCTTATGTTATTTCATGTGTTGATGATTGTCTTGTACCTCTTCTTTATAGCATGCAGATATATTTATTAATGTTCTTTTAATAATGCAATTTAACACATCACGAAAGTAAAAGGTCTTGGAAGGGTCCTTTGTCACACCCAGACCTGGATCAGTTAACACCACAATAATTGGAGGAAAAAAGAGAAAAAGGGATTTGTTATAGTTGTGATAGAAAATATACTAAATATCATAAGTGTGCTGAGAATAAATTATTTTACATAGACTATGAAGAGGAGGAAGAAAAAGAAAAAGAAACATCAAAAGTGGAAGATATAAACTAGGAACCAACCCCTGAGAAAGAAGAAATGAATCTGAAGATATCTTGCAATGCAGTGGCATGAATTACCACTCGTCAAATGCTCAAGATAGAAGGATATATCAAGAAGAAAAATGTAATAGTGTTGATTGATTTGGGTAGAACTCATAATTTTGTTTATCGTAAGATAGCCAAGGAATTGAATTGCTTCCTATATCCAACACCAGAATGTCAAGTGATGGTTCCAAATGGAGGAACTGTAAATTTCTCTGGAAAGTGCCATAATATCAAGCTAACCATGGGGGAATATGTATTGAATAGTCCAATACTCTCCATTCCAATCGGTGCTGTTGATTTTGTACTAGGTTTCCAATGGCTATAATCTTTGGGGATGATAACCTTTAATTTTCAAGAACTTTTCTTGGTTTTTTTATGGTAAGGAAAGGGATTTGAATTAAGGGATATCGCAGGGAAACCAGGAAAGATTATCAGCTCTAATGGCATGAAAAATCTTATGTATAGAAATGGGGTGTAATTTTACAATTATGCTCACTATAGTTTCAAAAATCAAAATCATATATTTCTCCATATCTCCAAAAAGTATTAGACAATCATTACAAGTTGTTTTAGAATCCAAAGGCCTCCCACCTATTCGTGATCATGATCATGTTATTCATTTTATTCTAGGAGGCGTTCCTACAAATATCAGACCTTACAAATATCCCTATGCCCAAAAGAGTGAAATTGAACATATGGTTGCAAAAATGCTAGAGACTGGTAAAATTAAACTTAGTCAAAGTTCTTTCTCTGCTCTAATATTATTGGTACACAAGAAGGATGGATCATGGCATATGTGTCTAGATTATAGGGAGATCAACAAGCTCACTATTGAAGGTAAATTTCCCATTCTTTTCATTGATGAATTGTTGTATGCATTACATGGAGATATTTGCTTCACTAAGTTGTCATGGATCTTCATTCAGGGTATCATCGAATTACAATGAAGACTGAAGATGTTCTGAAAAAAAAACATTCATAACTCATGAAGGTCATTATGAATTTTTGGTCATGCCTTTGGTCCTTACTAATGCATCTTTGACATTTCAAGGTTTGATGTATTCCAATGTCAAACCCTTCCTTAGAAAATTTGTGTTAGTATTTTTTGATGATATACTAATCTAAAACAAGTCTTGGAAGGATCATGTTCAACATGTTTATAGGGTGCTCAAATTATTTTTGGAGAAACAATTATATGCAAAAACCTCCAAATATTTCTTTAGAGTATAGGAGGTGGAATATTTGGGTCATATTGTATCTCATTGGGGTGTTAAAGTAGACCCTAACAAAATTTAATCCATCAAGGAATGGAAAATACCCACAACCATAAATCATCTTTGATGATATCTTGGGTTGACATGGTATTGTCACAAGTTTCTTACGGATTATGGGAGAATACTAGCACCTCTAACAACATTATTGAAGAACGATGCATTTTCTTGGACTCTAGAAGAAACTAAGGCTTTTGAACATATTAAAGAGGCGATGTGCCAAGCACCAATATTAGCTACGTATGACTTCACAATTTTTTTTATTGTGAAATGTGATGCCTCATGTAATGGAATTTGTGTTGTTTTAATGCAAGAAGGAAGACTCATTGCTTTTGAAAGTTGTCCAATTAAAGGAAAGTATTTAGAAAACCCTGTATATGAGAAGGAAATATTGTAAATACTACATGCATTAAATCAATGGAGACTTTGCCTAATGGGAAGAAAGTTCGAGGTAAAAATAGATCATGATAGTCTAAAATACTTTTTGGAAAAAATATTATCTTCATAAGAGAAGCAAAATTGGGTTAAAAAGATGTTGCATTGTGACTTTGAAATCATCTGCAAAAAAGGGAAGAAAAATGTTGTTATAGATGAACTCTCAAGAAAGGATGAGGATGTGGAAGCATCTCTTTGTGCCATTTCTATTGTCCAACTTGATTGGATAACCAAAGAAAGGGATGAATGGAAGAATTACGAAGAGGTGTGGACGCTCATTCAAAAGTTGCAGCAAGATCCCAGTACATCTGAAACATTTGGCTATAAAAATTATTTGTTATGGTACAAGGTTTATATCTTTGTAATAATTCCCTACTGAAGCAAAAGATTCTTTTGGAGTTGCACACCTCCACCTTAGGAGAGAACTAAAGACTTTTAAAGACTTACTAGAGGGTCAAGAAGAATTTTTTTCAAGTTGTCCTTAATTATGATATTCATAATCTTGTGGCTGAATGTTTGGTTTGCCAAAAAAATAAAGTTGAGATAATTAAGACCCCGGGTCTGTTACAACCCTTAGCCATTCCAAGTCAATGTTAGGAGGAGGTCTCAATGTATTTTATTACTTGCTTACCCAAGTCTGAACGAAAGAGTGTCATCATGGTGGTAGTTGATAGCCTTACCATGTATGCACAATTTTGTGCATTATCTCATCATTTTAAAGTCAATAAAGTTTCTATTACATTTATGGAAACAATTCAAAAGCTACATGGAAACCCGAAGATTATTGTAAGTGATAGGGATCCCATTTTTATTGGAAATTTTGGGACATAATTATTTTCTTTTCTTCGTACTCAATTAGCTCATAGTTCATCTTATCATCCTCAATCTGACGAGAAAATGTAGATAATGAACAAATGCTTGGAAGGATATCTTCTTTGCTTTTCATTTGATAAGTAAACATAATGGGTTAAGTGGTTACCTCTAGCTAAACGATGGTATAACAATTCCTTCCATACTACAAAAAAAATTACCCCATTTATGGCACTTTATTGGTATCCTCCACCATCCATCACATCATCTTTAAGAGGAAATTCTAAGGTTCAAGTAGCAAAAGATCACATTGAGCATTGAAAACAAGTTCTCCAACCTTTCAAGGATAACCTCACTCCAGCGCAAAATCGAATGAAACAACAGGAAAATCAACATCGCATTGACAGAAGCTTTGATGTAGGTGACTGGGTATTTTTACGGCTACAATCAGACAAACAAATTTCCCTCATGAAATCTAAGAAAAATAATAAATTATCACCCAAGTACTATGGTCCTAACAAGGTGTTGCAAAATATTGGTACTATGGCATACAAATTGTAATTACCTGCATCTTCTCAAGTACACCTATTTTTCCATGTTTAATGCTTAAATAAGGTTATTGGTGACAAGCTCCTAGGTCAAAAAGTGTTGCCGGCACATGACAAAGAAGGAATAATCATATTTTATCCTCAAGCAGTCACAGAAACAAGAACCTGACAGCTATGGAATCGATTAATTTCATAGTATATCATTAAGTGGAAGAACTTACCTACTAAAGACTCCACATCGGAGGATGAGAATTTTATGCATAAGCATATGGAACTACTTAAGTATTGAGGACAAGACTTTTTTGAGGGAGAGGGGAATGTTAGGTCCCTATAATACTAGTGTATTCCCCTTATTGTTATTGTTAGTGTAGCCCCCTATTGTTGTTTTTATGCCCATGTATCCCCCATGTTGTTATTATTGTGCCCCACAGAAGCCCACTATTGTTAGTTCTATGCCAAGTTACATTATTATTTTTATGTAGACTTTGATTATATTGTGACCTATTAGACTCCTACACATACCAAGGAGGTCTAATCATTCGTTTCATCCAAGAATTGTTCATTTATGTAATGTAAAAGAGGTTTCCCCCTCAAAGAGGATAATTTTAAATTCGTTGATCTATCTTTTCTGTTAGATGATTGCATAACATTACACATTTTAAAATATGAAAAAATGAATTAAATGCTATTTTTTTTGGGGGGGGTGGGTGGGGGTTATATGGGTTTTACCAAGAGCCCATCTATAGGGTCTTGTGGCCTAACTGAAATAACCAATTCAAGGTGGTATATATACACCCCTTGGGTACACCTAATTCATACAAGAAGAAGGATATCAACATTATACTCAATTTCTTCGAGATCATGTATGCTTATCCCATGCCTCTTGTACTACCAATCTCTAGGAAAACCTAGTTTCCTTTGCATAGATTCTCAACATCCTTATTTAGAATGTACTTGCACCTATTAGAGAAGTTTTTTTCGTGACTCGGACCAGACAGATTCATAGGAAGAATTTGTAAATGCCTTTGGCCTGGATCAGGTTGTATTTTTCTTATCCTTAATGTTGCTAATCAATAAAGAAGCTCATGTCTTGTTCCTGATATATGTTTTCATTTCCCAAATGATGGTTTATATGTTTATATATCATGGTATAACATATTACTATGCATGCACATTCAATTACCTATTATGTATATGCTTTTGCGATTGATTTGTAGGTCTGCACATCTTGGAGAAAGAAAAGTGTTTGGACCCTATGGGAACATCTTCAAATGTAGGACCTACAGGTATATTTACAAATCCATGTTTGGTAATTCATATGTTTGGCATGATTATCTGAGTGTTTTTTGTTGATTATCTTATCATATTTTATTGAGGATTTCAACGCTTTCCTTAGGGAACTTTTCCTGGCAACAACTTTGGATTCGATAGATTCAATCTTTAATTCATTTTGTTATTTCAATAAATGATATTATATCCCAAATTATCATCACTTTGCAGTTTTGATAGAGTTTTTTTAATAAGTTGGAACTTCTACTGTAACATACAATTACCTGCTTTCACAAACTTGTTTTCCTTGTGAATGTCACTAGTTATGTTCATGTCATCATTCTTTAAGATATTCTGATATACAAAACTAAAGTTTAGAATATAAGTAATTCAATTGTTGACAATCCACATTCAAGGAGATCATTTTTTTTTTGGTTCTCTCTTTTCTACGGGAATATATGATTAATTATTTCACTTCTTAATAGTCCTAAAAGCCCAAATTTCTTATGATAGCTATGGTAGTTTATTCAAAATCATAAATTACAATATTTAGCATACTTATACTTTCGTTATACTATAGTTTGTTCTACGTAATATAGATTTTCCATCGTCATCACTTACGAGGAACTTGCGTCCATTTTATTATGTATTTATACTTTCAATTAGAGTAATCGTAGTTTAAGATTTTTCTCTTTTACATTAGTAAGTGTATTGAATGTGTCACGCTCATTATGTTAGTCTAATATAATTCTTTTCTTCTATATCAGTTCATACATATTACTTACTTCATTTAACAATATGTTATTTTACTACATCTGATCTATAAGGTCCATTAGGCGACAATTCTTTTCCAACGTGAGAATAACTAATTCTCTTTTTAATTAATTCACACAATAATCATACCCATTATCATCATTTCATTTCTTTCTATTTTTTGTTAAATTTTCAAGGAAATTTTGTTTACCATATTCCCATGATGGCTCACAACCAATGATCTTCCCTTTAGGCACCATCATAATTTCATGATATCAATAAACCACAACCAATCATTACCAATTATGTTAACTCACCACTTTCATAGGAGATATGATCTTCATCCCTTGTTCAAGTGGACTTGGTTCATGTACACATTAATTATCCGTCAGTTGTTTAATTCATTTGGATTTCTTCGTCTTATTATTCTCCTTATGATCTTTTCCAAGTACACCATCAAGGCTAGAGACACAAGGTAATATTAAAAGAAATCACTATGATTATTCAAGGGCATAATCTGGTATAGTATGAGCATACTTTAAATGTACAAAAAATAGCAGGAGATTTACATTACCAATATTACAGTAGTACTTCTCTGACACACCTCGCTCATGAGTTTCTCTCAACTCTCTTCCTGAGTTTTACATTCCCTTGTATTCAAAACATTAGTGGTTACAATGTCTAGAGATTACATAAGAGCCTTTTCCCCTTGCACCATGATGAACTAGTACTTCTTAGTGGAATCCTAAACATGTAATGAAGAGTTCCTATAATTCATAATTAACTCGCATACCATGCATTTATCATTGTTTATCTAAGGGCTTCTAATGCCTCCATAACACGCATTACAGTATATTTTTTGTTCTTCTCGAATCATAAGAATGACACTAGTGTATATAACTCTTACAAGACATGTTTAATCTACAACATTTCTATTTAAGTTCTCTGCCAAAAATAACTTTTGACATAAGCCCATCATTTGGATTGCAGACAACATCTTCTCTTCATTCTTCTCCGTAGGAGTTATTTTGTAATCCAACAACCAATGTTTTGCCTGACCCATATTTTATGGATATCATTATTGATATATACATAAACTAATGAGAACAATGTTGCTTCCTTCATGGGCTCAACAAAACCTTGTGTAGTACACGTAAATTGTTCCCTGGATCTCTCACTGGATAAACTTTCTAATAATGCAGGTTTCCAAATTGCATTCTTTTGATCTTACCATTTTAATTGATTTTTCAACAAACCATGATCTTTCTGCAATTGCAAGTTTGTTGCATGTGAATTCCTCCCAGTGCAAGTATTTGGACTCCCTTCTACGGGATTTATAGGTTCCCCTTCTAACTCATTTCCTTATGTCATTGGTCCTATCGGCCATCAAACCCTATTAGGGTTTTCAACCAAGCTTCTTGTGTTACCAACAACTCGTATTCTTTGGCTAGGAATTAATAGGATTAGGGGCAAAATCATTTTGTCTTTTTTTTCATGGAATTCATAGTCCTTAGCGTAAGGCTGTTAGATTGTGACCCTCAAGTAATTATTTCCATTCTCTAATTACGATCTTGTGACCTTATAAAAATAATGGCTTCATAAAATCATATATATAAATATGGCTGGCCACGGGTCAAAATCCCTCTGTCGACAAAATGGTTTTAAAAATATGTTTAAGTCCTTAGATTCAAAGTACTATGTTAATGTTGTTTATTATTTATTATGCACTTATATAGTTATAATATTGGAACTATATGCCACCACTCGTTGATTTTCCTTCAATTTTCTTGATTTTCCTTCAATTTTCTTTTGCCACATGTTAAAGAGGTTATACACATTTTATGCATATGTATAATTATCACTTCGTAATACCTAAGTTCTTTTTAGTGTTTTCTTTGTATACCTCCATTAATTGACACTCATTCAATCACATATTTTATTGCTTAATTATTATTAGAATTTATGCTTTAATGATGTGAGACCTTGAAAAGACTATTCCACTTTATAAATTTAAAAAGAATCTCAATAAACATCAATTTAATTCCCTAGTAAGTGATTCTTAGATTCGTTCACACAATTTCGTTGTGGTTCCCCAAATTATTGTGGTTTTGCTCTTATGTTAATAATTCCTTCCTCCTTACGGAGATATCCCTCTTATTGTGATTATGAAATTTCTTTTTGGACAGGTGCTATTCCTTAATATCTTCATGCTTAATTGTATTAAGCAAACAATACCTTTTTTTTTTTTAATTTGAAGGAACTTGCTAATAGCATATTACTTTTCTATGTCTCCATGGCTGGGATACTAAATCATAAATTTATGCCATTTTTTCTAAAATGGTTTTTTTTATTCTCTTAGAGAATTATGATTTCTGGTAAAGTTATTATTTATTTTTCTATAATTTTATTGTATAAGTATTGTAATAGTCTCTTCTTACGAGGAACTAGGGAGATTGATCCTAGGATGCTATTAACTTAGTTTGGTTTAAGAAGTAACCCAAACTTCTGCTAAGAATATTGGTTCAATCTCGTTCACTATTAACATTTGTCTACCATTGTTATTATTTGTCTAGATTCTTTCATAGTGTAGTCCCATTCGAGAGCCCACACTCTTTATATAGATGTGGTAGCTTCAACAAGCTTCTAAACATATTAAGTTAAATTCCAATTATGAGCATATTGTTATTATTTCTCTAGTTTCTTGCATAGTGTAGTCCCATTCAAGAACCCACACTCTTTATATAGATATGGTAGCTTCAACAAGCTTTTAAGCATATTAAGTTAAATTCCAATTCTAAGCAGCACAATCATAATTTAAAATTTAAATTTGGACACATAACACAGTTAGCAATCTTCTAAACAAACAACAAATTTCTTCTTTAAAAACATTATCTAACAAAAATAGCATATTTTCATCAATACTCATATATTCCTACTCCTAGCCAGCGACAAATTTCAAGGAAGTAGTTCAGAAAGAGTTAATTTGTAGAGCGATTCTACCAACATTGGATTGCCAAATGAAATCACTCGGGAAGGAAGAATGCTCCTCCCAACCATTGAGCACGATATCCCACCAGAGCTCCCCCAAGCCAATTTTTCTTCAGTCTTTCCTGGAAATAGAGCTCCTGCGAGCCAATTTCTCTTCATTCTTTCTTGGAAAGGGACCACCAATTTCTCTTCATTCTTTCTTGGAAAGGGACCACATAGGTGTGCACAAAAATTCCACTAGACCTAACCAGCTCAAAAATTTCTTGCTCGGAACTTTTAGTGACTCACAAGTCTGTACAGAAATTCCATTGGCCACAATCAGCTCAAGAATTTGTCCATGAGAGTGTCTTTCCTTACCTCAACAATGTCATGTCTGAGGTAATGAGTTATCTTCTCCTCTTTCTTGATTTCCTCATATCCCTCTCTATCTTCTCAAATCTATTTTCCCAAGTGAGATATTTATCTCTAGAGACAAAAGTAACTATTCATTAACATCAAAAATCCTCATTTAGCATTTTCCATCTTTCCGGAATTCCATGGATTATTATAATTAATCTTGTTAATTCAATTAAAATAAAATAAATATTCATATCTAACATTATATCAAGTCTTGTATTAACCCACTTTTAATAGAAATAAATTAAAATATTTATTTTTCACTAAATGATGTCACATTTGAAATTTTTTTCATGAATTTAACTTTATAAAATTTTATTATATAATCTATATTCCCTCATAAAATTGCTTAAAATGGTTTTAGATTTGAAAATCTGACTACCAAACCAATGTTTCTCTTTCTAAAACTGCTTTACCTTAAAATTAAATAATAGGTCAAAGGCATTGGCGCTCTAAAAGAAACATTGAAATGAATGTGAAATACAAACAAATTTATGACTAAACAGTATTTCATCTTAATCAATTAAGGGCATTAGCGCTTTAAAAAGACGGAAATGAATGTAAAAGACAAACAAAATTATCTTTAAGAAAAAAACAGAAGCAACAATAAAAAGGATAAATAATTAAGGGATTTTCCGCTTAAAAATGGATTGAAATCAACGTAGATTACAAACATATTTATCTTTCAAAATTAAACGACTAAACAGTATTTCACAGTAAACAGTATTTTATCTTATGGATATTAGGATGAATTAATTACAATAGAGCCAGATAAATTAAATATTTTAATTTAAAGCAATACTCCATGTTCGTCTTCCAACTAAACAATTTCTTGATTGATCTCTGATCTGTAAATTACCCTTTCAGTTGTATAATAAGTGAAGAGAATTGTCAGACAAATACCGAAAATCAAACCCCTTCACTAAGAGAATCATATTCTATGAGAGCTTGTTAAACTAATACAAAATTAAAATTAAAAAAAATTAATTTTTAATATGTGAGAAAATAGAGATATTAAGTATTGTTTAGAAATTTTGTTTAAAATTACAAAAACACAATAAAATAATGCAAGTCAGCCCACTTTAATCGCCTGAAAACATTAAAACCTTAAAATAACAATACTATATGTATCATGATGAGATGACATGTTTCTATTCATTTAGGCTAAATTATATTATTATAAAACATTATATTCAATGATATGGTACAAAGTTCATAGTTCATACAATTTAATGTTTGTGAAAGAGAAATTAACAGTTATTTTTTATAAAATAAGTTATTAAGTATGTTAATAAGTATGTTTATTTTGGAATAATTTTTTAGAAGTTTGATTAAATTATAAAAAATTATTAGATTGGATGGTAATAAATTAATCTCTACAGAATATTTTAGAATATTTATAGTAATATACACTAATTAAAAGTTAAGGTTTATCTTCAAAGTAATTATGTCTCTTTTATCATTTTAATTAAATTGATTAATTAAAAAATGTTATATGAAGAAGTGTTGTATGATATAAGTTATTATTTTTTAGGCATGTGGTATTGATCTGCCATGGTTTAGCCCATGGTAAAGATAAGTACAAATTAAAAATCTCCATATTAAAGTGAGAGAAAATCTCCATGATTAAAAATATTGTTTCATATTTTTATTTTATATATATATAATCTATATGTGAATTTCTTTAATAATAACATCATAGAATAAAATAAATTTTAATTAATTTATAATTTTTTTTTAAATTTATTAAAATTAAGATAATTAAATATTTTAATAATTAATATAAATAGATATTTATGACAATTTAATTTATATTGAAAAATCAGAACCATTTTTTTAAATAAAACTTTTTCTCAACTAGAAAATTTTAAATTCAACCATCAAAAATAAATTAAAAAAAAAAAAAACCTTTAATATGCACTGACTACTTAATAGTTATTCTTGTAAATTAAGTCTTAGTAATTATTCTTGTAAATTAAATTTTAATTAAGATATGTTTGATTGAAAATTTTGTATTTATTTTCCCATCTCATTCTCAAATGCGATGGCTAATTAAGATCTCTTTCGATAGAGTATTCTTTGTAAATTATGTTTTAATTAAGATTGGTTTGATTGGAGTATTTTTGTATTTATTTCATTGGACTTCTTTGGTAAGTTAAAGTAACTCAATTTTTTTTGTATTTCTTTGAATGGCCATTCTTCTAATGTTTTAATTATGACTTTTCAAATAATTTTTTGTTTTATTATCCTGGAATGTAAAAAATATAAATATATGTGTATATAAATCTATTTTAATTTCAACAGTAACAATATTTTAAAAATGTTATATTTGAAATAATTTTGCAGATAAATTTAAATTCATAAAATTTATTATAAAATTAATACTCATAATTTTTATTTTTTTATTTTTTATTTTTTATTTTTATTTTTTTTATTTATTTTTATTTTTTTCAGTCAAAAAAGCATAATTGCATTTATATAAGAAGTATAAACAGATCAAAATGTACAGAGCTTTTGAACATAGCCAGATCTCATCTAGATCATACAAAGCATAAAAAAGACAAAATCGAACCACATAGAGCATATAGACGAAATCGGAAGCCATACGGACAGACTATCCATCCGCCAGCCCAGAGAGAGACTTTGAACTGGATGAAAATAAAAGACACAGCCACAAAGATGGAAATCCACGAGGCCCATTCTTGTCTACACATGCTGCAACCAGTCTCTAATCCAAAACATCTGACATAAGGATGATAACAAGCAAAAAAACAAAGATCAGAAATCAAGAGGGGAGAAATCCTAAATGGAGAAGACTCTGCCCTCAAAAAGAACCTGTAAAGACCACAAGCCTGGATCCATCCTGAGACCATTTTTAGACAGCTCATCTGCAACCAGATTTAGGTCCCTCTTGATATGATGAATAGATACCCCTTTAGACCTGTTCCATAGAAAAAAATCCTCTCCATCCAACTAGAGAGCTGCGGATTTCTGATGTTGTTCTTACCGCAAATACCATCCACCAGAACCTTTGAATCACCAAAGATGGAGACATCCTGAAGATCGAGAAAACAATAGAACTGAAGAAGGCCCGCAAGGGCCATAGCTTCCGCCTTAGAATTTGAACCCCTGCCACCATTCCAGGACAGCAGATAGTGACATACTTCATTGACCACGATAAAAACCCCACAGCCACAAAGGCCCTCCTGCTCAGCCCCATCGAAAAAAGCTCTCGGAGAGACAGACAAGTCCGGCTGAGACAAACTATCATTCAGGACAGGGGCTTTTGAAGATCGAGACGGAATTGATTCATAAATGGAAGCTATGGAAGATAAAATCTCCTGAAACTGAGAGGCTCTCCCATCGAAAACAACTTTGTTGCGCCATAGCCAAATGCACCAAATCGGAATGATAAAGATTGCTCTCCGAGCCTTCTTCTGTGAGCAACACCAGAAGAAAGCCTCACCCACCAAGGAATGTGAAGGATGCTAGATACCGTGTTCGAGTTCCAGAATCCGCCACAACGGCTGTGTCATTTTGCAAGCAAAGAAAATATGGAAGTTGGATTCTTCCTTAGCCCAGCATAGAAAACAAACACCTGGACCCTACCACCCACGCCTCCTCAAATTATCCCAAGAGAGGTTCCTGTTGTGGAAATCCAACCACGCAAACAGGGACATTTTGAAAGGACAACCCGTTTTCCATAAAATGGCCGGGAATGATGGCTCGAGCCGAGAAGGAACCATGCCAATCAAATCTTTATAAACATCCTTTACTTGGACCTCATACAATGTCTTTGAACTCTTCCAGATTAAAACATCATGCTCCCTTGAACGAAAGATACCATAGTTCCTGAGGCGGATTTTAATGAAATTCCACAGAGAGGCAATGTACACTGGCATGCACATATGATCGGCATCCTTCCAGAGGGGGAAAGGGCCATTCCATTCAGCAATAAGACTACCCCAGAAAAAAATGCCTATCCTGTGGAAAAAGTATAGCAATGGCTCTTGAATTTCAATTTTTTCCAAACCACTCATGAAATAGTCTATTCCAATAAGAAGACTTTCACCTGTTTGAAATTGCCAAACGAGATTTTCAAGAAAAAATTTTCCAATCTTCCGCATGCTACGCCAGACCGGAGAGCCCCCAGACGACCCAAGATGCTTTCTTCTGAGCCAAAAAGCCAGGCTCTTCCTTTTTAAATACTTTACCCGGATAATATTACTCCACGGGCCTTTCCCAAAAACGACTTTCCATAGCGAATTACAAAGTAATGCCTTGCCAAAGGACCTCAGGTCCAAGAGCCCCCATCCACCGAGGCTCTTAGGCTTGGAAATGTTGGAAAGAGAAGACAGATGGTATTTTTTCCTCCCCTCCCGGTCTCCCCAAATAAAACTGGCTGTCAATTTGTTCATTGCCGACATAATGCTGACCATTTGTTCATTGCCGACATAATGCTGACCGAGAAGGAGAATAAATGAGCCCAATATACTATCATTTGATTTAAAACCGTCTGTGCAAGGATCACCCTGCCACCAAGGGAAAGAAATCTAAATTGCCAACCAAATATCCTCTTATGAAACTTATCTAGAATCCATCCCCAAAATACTCATAAAATTGTTTAAAATGGATTTTTTTAAATGTAACTACGAAAACCAATGTTTCTATTTCTAAAACTGCTTTCCCTTAAAATTAAGTGATTTTGCGCTTTAAATTAAGACGAATATAAAATACAAAGATATTTATTTATAAAATTTGAATGACTAAACAATATTTCGACCTTGGATAAAAAGATAAATAATTAAAGGAATTTGCGCTTTAAAAAGACGGAAATGAATATAAAATAAAAACAAATTTATATGTAAAATTTGAATGACTAAACAGTATTTCATCTTACCGATTCTTATAATTAAACCCAAAAATTAAAAAGTAGCAACAACTAAAAAGCATAAATAATTAAGGGCATTTCCGCTTTACTAAAAAGTATAAATAATTAATGGCGTTTCCGCTTTAAAAATGCATTGAAATACAAACATATTTATCTTTTAATTAAATGAGTAAATAGTATTTGACGTTATCAATATTAGGATGAATTCACTGAGCAGGGTATATTTTAATTTTAAGCAACACTCCAAATGCATCCTCCAACTAAACAATTTCCAAATTTATCTCTGATCTTTAAATTAACCCTGATTAGTATAATAAGTGAGGAGCTACAATGATAAGCTAAGATAATACAATGCGAAAATGTGTAGGTGGATTTTCAAGTTGGCTCTACAGTCCCTGATGAAGATCGACAGCTGCAGAATCGACATCGGAGTACGTCGACAACGAAGTTGCTGTACCGCTTGATGTTTTGTCAGTAGCAGGTGCGCCCACAATATCCAGATCAATGAAAGAGACAGGTGCGCCCACACGATCCAGATCAATGAAAGCAGGCGTTGCCGGCGAAGGAATATATTCTCTCTCGCTCGTCAACGTCAACACCACCCGAGACATTGAAGGCCGCAACGACGGAGCTGCTTGAGTGCACAGAAGACCAATCTTAATCACTCTAATCACTTCCTTGCACGAATAGCTACCCCCGAATGTGGAATCCATAATTTCGAAAGCTCTCTCTGCGTTATACAGTCTCCATTGTTGAAGTATTAATTCCAACTGCAGCTACCATAAGCCTTTTGCCAAACCACCTGTTTCTTATCGCATCGCCTTTTCACGGACAGTGGTATTTCTCGGAGGGGCAGCGATACAGTACGCTAGCCGACGCTGTCCGATGGAAAGGATGGTGTATGTCCGTTGATTAAAGCCAAAGCTGCGTTCAGGCCTGCAACAAATGAATATTGTGTTAAGTGAAAGCTTTTGACCGCCAGTAAAACAATAAGTAAAATTAATTGAGGTTTGTAAATATAGGTAAAAGATTTTAGTTCATTTTGTATGGGAGTATGGCACGATTAAAAGAAAGGTATGGGCATGTATTTTTTTATTGTTAAAAAAATATATGCAATGTAATACGTAATATGTAGTATAATTATTTTTTTTTTTTGTGGAGAGAACAAGGTAAGGAAAGCACGCAGCAGCGCGTGAGAAAACAATACACAGCAGTGTTGTTCGTTGGAAAAACGAAGGAGAATATGCAATGTGTGTGGAAAGAAGCAACATAGAAGCGCGAAGACAATTTTGTGTTGCTTGTTGAACTAGAAATGAAAGTGGAATGCGCAGTAGCGCGAGTGAAAGTTTTTTTTTTGTTTTGTTTTGAATATGTAATATGTAATGCAATATGAAGCATGCAGCAGATTGAGTGAATGTAAGAAATTTTTACAACAGTAAATGTAAGTTTTATTTTTACACACAATAGTGTAAAAATTTGGAGCTGAAACAGAGTATTTTTGTGTGGAACTGGAAGTTCTTGGTGAATCCCTCTGTTAAGAGGAAGATCTTTTGTAACTGTTGATTTTATTATTGAATACAAAGGTTTTATTGTGCATCTAAAACTCTATTCTTCAGCAATCAAGCTTAGCTTCCCTGTGTTAAGATCCTGCGGAGAAAACAGAGCATTGTTCTCTGTTCAGTTGTTGTTTGGAATTATCAGAAATTCCCAACATGGTATCAGAACTTGTCCAGGGTCTTTGAAGGTGTCAAAGAAGCTAAAGGAAGGATATTTGTTGCAGCAGCTTCTCCAGCAGAGTGAAGACTCGGTCAAGAAAGATTCAAAAGTATTTTTCAATTTTTTTTTTTTTTTGTGTTGTTGTTGAAGATAGTGAGTTATTTTAAATACACAGTCAGGTATTTGAAGCATAGTTTAGAGTGCTAGAATAGCTGGCACCAGCACTAGCATGGGTATTTGTAATACTCAGCTCCCACAATTTAATGGGAAAAACTATGACTATTGGGCAATAACCATGAGAGCCCCGCTTGCCTCACAAGACTTATGGAAATTTGTTGAGGATGGTTTTGAAGAACTAGCAGATGAAAATGAGTTTAATAATTTAACTCAAGCAGAGAAAAAATGGTTGAAGAGCTATAAAAAGAAGGATTCTAAAGCCCTCTTCTTCTTATATCAAGCAATGCATGAGAGTGTGTTTCCAAGGATAACAACAGCCAAGACATCCAAAGAAGCATGGAAAACTCTCAAGATAGCCTATCAAGGCATGGAGAAAGTGAAGACAACAAAACTACAGTTACTGAGGAGAGATTTTGAGAATCTATGCATGAAGGAATCAGATAATATTGACTCATTCTTCACACAAGTGATTGTTCTAGTCACACAGATAAGGTCTCATGGAGAGATTCTTGAAGAAAGGAGGATTGTGGAGAAACTATTGAGAGTCCTACCCTCAAAGTTTGATGTGATCGTCACCACCATAGAAGAGACAGAGGATCTCACAAACTTCTCAGTTGATGAACTACATGCATCACTGATAACACATGAGCAGAGATTGAGTAAAAATGAAAACTCATCTCTAGAAAATGCCTTTAAAACCCAGATGTCCTTTGGAAGAGGAAGAGGTCAAGGCAGAGGAAACAAGAGAGGAAGAGGCAGAAGCCAAAATAGAGGTGGAAGAAACAGTCCAGCAAACACTCAAGGAAGAGGCAGCAATCCAAATCAGAACCAAGGCCAAGGCAGCAGCCAACAAAGTGTACAACATCATGCTCAAGGACAAAGGTATGAAAAATTCAATGTCTAATGTTATTATTGTAAAAAATATGGGCATTATGCAAATGAATGTAGGAAGAAGCAGCATGATATGAGTAATAGATCTAGTGAAAATTTCACTAGAGAAAATATCAGCCAAGATAATTTATTGTTAGCTTGTAATATGGCTGAAACAAAGAGTGATGATATATGGTTTCTAGACTCTAGTTGCAGCAACCATATGACAGGAAACATAGCCCTGTTTTCTAAGTTAGATCAGAGTGTGAAGTCACAAGTCACGCTTGGAACTGATAGTAAAGTTTATGTTATGGGAAAATGAGAGGTAAATATCTTAACAAAGAAAGGTGAAAAGAAAACCATGGCAGATGTTTATTATGTTCCTAGAATGAAATGTAACCTCTTGAGTATTGGACAACTTGTTCAAAAGGGTTACAATGTTTTCTTTGAAAATGATGTATGCACCATCATGAATAGAGCACCCAACAAACTATGTATTACTAAAGTGAAAATGACAAGGAACAGGATGTTCCCTCTCATGATAAAAGTAGATTTGAAAGATGGAGTTGAAATTGCAGCAATGACACAAGAGGCTTTCCAAAACGAACCAAAGGATGAAAATTGGTTGTGGCACTTGAGATTTGGATATCTCAACTTTGGAGGTCTTAACTTGTTGAGTAGAAAAAGAATGGTAAGAGGATTACCATCGATAGAGAAATCATACAACCTTTGTGAAGGTTGTATCTTGGGGAAACAACACAGAGAAAGTTTTCCATCAGGGAAAAGGATAAGGGCAAAAGCACCCTTAGAGATTGTCCACTCAGATGTATGTGGACCGATGCAAACTTCATCACTTGTAGGTAGCCTCTATATATTAACATTCATTGATGATTTTACTTGAAAAACTTGGGTTTATTTCATGAAGAACAAAAGTGAAGTGTTTGAAAAATTTTGCAATTTCAAAGCATTTGTAGAAAACCAAAGTGGGCTGCATATCAAAGTTCTAAGAACTGATAGAGGAGGTGAGTATATCTCCAAAGAATTTCTACGTTTTTGTAGAGAAAATGGAATTCACAAACAGTTTACCACTAGGTACACCTCGCAGCAAAATGGTGTTGCCGAAAGGAAGAATAGGACAATCATGGATATGGCGAGGAGTATGCTAAAGGCAAAGCATTTGCCAAATGATTATTGGGCTGAAGCTGTACACTGTGCAGCGTACATTTTGAATAGATGCCCTACAAAAGCAGTCATGAATAGAGTGCCGGAAGAAGCATGGAGTGGGAGAAAGCAAGGACTCACCCACATGAAAATTTTTGGATGTGTGGCTTATGCACACATTCTAGATCAGCTAAGGAAGAAGTTGGACAACAAAGGGGAGAAATGTATTTTCGTTGGATACAGTGAGGAATCCAAAGCTTACAGGTTGTATAACCCATCCGCCAAGAAGTTTTTTGTGAGCAGAGATGTTCAGTTCATTGAGGAGGAAGCTTGGGATGGAAGCATAGAGAAAACAGTGAATGTTAAACACTGTTTGTCTCATGATGCAAATGATGAGGAGATGCCTGAAATACATCCCCAAAATGCAATACCAACACAAGGGTAGCAAGAGACACCCTTGAGGAGAAATGAAAGTGCTTCTCCAAGCACATCACAAGGAGGAAATTCAAGTGCATCTTCAAGCACTTGCACACGAAATGAAAGAGGTAAGAAGTTTAGGAATTTAAGTGACATTTATGAACAAGAGGCAACAAATGAAGATATGAACTCTTTTTTTGCTTTATATTGTCATGTTGATGACCCTATTAATTTCGAAGATGCTATTAAGGATAGGAAATAGATAGAAGCTATGGATGAGGAGATCAATGCCATAGAAAGAAATAAGACATGGGATTTAGTTGAAGTACCAAAAGGAAAAGAAGTCATTAGAGTTAAATGGGTTTACAAGACCAAGAGTAATGCTGAAGGAAAAATAGAAAGACACAAGGCAAGACTTGTTGTCAAAG